>SZWC01002038.1:8907-27220 GCA_023375785.1 Penium margaritaceum | reverse complement strand
ACAAATGTGCAAGTGGGATCCATGTTTTCAAACAGTGACTTCATGTTACCACAAATTTAACCTGTGAACTGCCTTACTTCTTATCACAGGTCAACCATATGCCCTATTTTTTAGTATAATTCCCGGGTTCTTTACACTCAGTGCTGAAGTACATTACTCAGCTATACATGGGTCATCTGCTCACATTCAATGCCAATTCTTTGAAGTCTGAAGCTCATCTCAAGTATGTGACACAATGGTGCATGGTTACTTGGACCAACATTCTGTGAAGGATCAAACATTCTAATGGAACATTAGAACTGCAATGAAAGAAAGACATGCAAAGTTGCAAACATGTTTCCATTGAACAAAGTGTCAAAAGCCCATCACACATAGAAAACTACACTTCAACTGCACTAACTATCCACGACGAGCACAAGTCCTCTTGGGACGAGTATGTGACTTCTCAGCAGATGCAGTTGTCACCCCAGAAGCTTGCCCAGCACTCTTTGGCAGGCGACTTGTTGCAGCTGAACCTGAACGCCCAGTACCTGTGGAGCGGCCAATGGATGGTGTTGCAACTGCAGCTGCTGCATCTTGGGGGAGCGGGGTCTCTAGCTCAGAACGCTTCCTGACACCTAGGCGCAAGATCCTTGAAACCTCCTCAACATCCCCATCTGCAGTCCCATTACAGCCAACCCCATCCTCTTCCTCCTCCTCATCATCCACATCATCCATGTCATCTTCCTCCTCATTACCACCCTCATCATCACTATCCTCATCCACTAACTCCTCTTCACCTTCTCCAACCTCCTTCTCTGGCCCTCCTGCCTTGTCTCCATCTGTACCTGTCTCCTCATCATTAGCACCAGCAATGTTAGCATCCCAATCTCCCTCACAATCCTCACCATGCTCCACTTCACCGTCTGTGTCACTCCCACTCTGTGCTGCCTCCTCATCTGCTACATCCTTCAGCAATGCAGCAAGGGTCTTTGGCTTCACCTTCCCATACATCCGGGTCAGCCTGACATTCACCCTCACCAGCATCTCCAACGTTGACGTCTTAAGCCTGTTCCTGCGAGCTGTCTGGATCAGCTCGTGTTTGGAAAACACCCGTTCGTTCTCCGACGAAGTGCACGGCTGCGCCAATAGCTTCATTGCCAGATTCCGCAAGGCACTCATCCGGGTCATGTGGCGGGCGTGCCAGCGGAATGCAGCAACTTCTCCGGCCACAACCTTGGCCACTGCACCCTTCGCCCTCTCTACATCCTTCAGACGATCCGGGTCCACCTCCACCGTCAGCCGGCCGTTGGTGAAAGCGTCCAACTGCTCCTCCAATGCCACCTGCTCACTCTCGGGCACAAGTGCTGCCACCACCTGATTCCAAGCCTCCACTGTCTTCTCATCAGCATCAAAGTTATGGCCAAAGTGCTGCGGATGAATGCGGCGTGCAGCAGCAAAGACTGGACAGTTCATTTGGTTAGTCCACCTGTCTGCAAGCCTTTCCATGGCAAACTTTACCCACGTGGGGTTCACAACAGCACGACGGCGGCCATGTGCCACACCAAGACTGCGCAGTTGCTCCGTTGCATCCAGAAGAGCTTCATATATGATGCCAGAGGTCCCACCTGCAGCATCAGCCTTACGCAGAGCGACAAGGATCGGCGTCATGAGTTTGGCGAGCGCCTTGACCTGCAACCAGAATACACGCTGGCGGACAAGATGCCGGACTGCCTTCTTCCTGCCGCGAAACCCAACATCACGGCCAGCACCTCCAATCTGCTGCCACTTGGGACTGTTCACCATCTTCTCGAGGGTGGGTTGCATGACAATGAGACGCTTAAGCATACGATGCACAGATCCAAAGCGGGTGGCACATGATGGAAGCAGCACCTTCCCACCCCCTCCTCCTTCATCCATGAGCGAAGTATGTCCTTGTTCCGCATGAAGGACACAATCTTGTCACACTTTGCAAGCAATGTAGTGCCCTACTCAGTCTTTGCAATGTCCTTGAGAATCAGGTCAAGGCTGTGAGCCACGCAGCCCGTGAAAAAGACATTGGGATACTTGGTGCGCAAGGCCTTGAAAGCCTTCAAGTTGGTGGAAGCATTATCGGTGATCACCATGATCACGTTCTCTGCTCCAACCTCATTCATGGCCAAGTCAATGACCAACGCAACATGATTGGCATCACGCACGACTCCTGTGGCATCACGGGAAAAAAGATGTGCTGTACCCTCAGCATTTGTAGCCATGGCAGAGTAGATGGGCCTGATCTGTATGTCAGACCACTCATCCACCCCAAGCGTTACACCGTAGATCTCCCAACCTGCACGCAGGGGCTGCTCCATGTCGGCAAGCTCCTTGTCCAGCTCAGGCAGAAGGGTATCAACCACCGTGTCGCGGGATGGAAGCATGAAGCTGGACGTGGTGCGGCGGGCGCATTCGATGACCTCAAGCATGGCTCGCTGGCGGCAGAAGGAAATGGGAACGCCTGCGGTTGCCATCACCTTCACCACTGCCTTCTGGCACTCTTTGTTTGCTCGGTTGTCAAGGTGGTCGCGCATGCTTGTTTGCCGGCTGCAATTGAGGGACTGCAAGGATACGGCTGGACCGCTGCGTAAGAGGGACATGGCTGGGTTGCTGGGACCACCCGTGGCAGTGCAGTCACCGCCATCATCTTCATCTTCACTGCCAAAGATTCCAGCAGCTTCCCTTGCTTGCTTGCGCCGGCGCTCAGCAGTGAGCTGAGCCTAGTTAACAGGTCGGTCCTTGGTACCCCATGACTCGCCCTGTCCATTGAAGAGGGTAGAGTCTGCACCACTGAAGCCCTCACTTGGTGGTGGCAGAGCAGGCAGGCCGAGCAAAGCACGCGCGCCAGGAGGCGGTGTCTTGCACTTGGCAACGTTGCCCACAGCAGCACCATAATGGCCCCTCATGCGATCGCTTCCTCCAGCATAGTTGTTGCCGCAAGCACCACACCAAAAACCTGGGTAGCCGCTTGCAGTTGGGTGTGGCTTGTAGTACTTGGATAGAGCTTTTGTCAGGAGCTCTCCTTGGAGGGGCTGGACAGTGGTGACGGTGCTGTTGGGTGCAGCACCACGAACAGCAGCAAATGCAGATGTGGACTGGCTTCTCACCATGGCGTTGGGCGAGGCAATGACAGCTTGCCTCGCCTGCAAAATGGCAGTCTAGGGTTCGCGTTCTGTGTTATGGGAGGACTTCGATGTCCGTTGGGATGGGACAGTTCTGTCTTCCAGTGGGAGCCGACTGTGCCATTGAAAGGTGGTATGGTCTGGGTACACTGAACCACCCATGCCTGCAGATATCATGCAAACGATCTGCCTACATCAATCCGAGGTGGTCAAATGACCACCTGTTTGGCTACATTTCATTCGTCATTCAAGAGTGCATGTTGCATTGTCCAATGAGGGACTGATCTCCTTGCCCTGCTGTCACAAATTGATGGTGGATGATGCCACATTCATGCATGAATGCATCGGATCCATTTTCTGTCGGCGGCCGCTTTCGAGGGTGGACCTGTCACTCAATAATCGTTGGATCCGAACACGGTCGTTGACCTGATATCTCACCTTTTTCTCCCGTTCCAAAATGCCCACCCATTCAACCACCGCTTGTGACCTGATGACTGTAAATGGTTAAAGTCGAAGTCGACTCCAAGCCGACTTAGGTCGACTTGGCGACTTCGACTTTTGCCCCAAAGTCGCCAAGTCGAAGGCAACATGGAAATATACTAGGCATGATCTTGCAGGTGCAAACAAGGTAGAATACCGGTGGCTCGGTGTGGCTATTGTGCGCAATGCCTTGAAAAAGTTGGCATGTGCCAGTGACCATGACCACATAGTTTACCAAGTGACTTTAACTTCTACGAATCGTAACACGAGTCAGCCACAGTCAGAGTGCCCAATCACAGTGCACATCTAACATGCATGACCTTGCAGGTATAAACAAGGTAAAAGACCGGTGGCTTGGCACGGCAATTGTACGACATGCCTTGACAAAGTTGGCATGTGCCACTGACCATGACGACAAAGGTTATCAATTATCTTAAATGGCTATGAATCATAACACGAGTCAGCCACGTTCAGAGTGTCCAATCACAGTGTAGATATACCGGGCATGACCTTGCAGGTATAAACAAGATAGAATACTGGTGGCTCGGTGTGGCTATTCTGTGCAATGTCTTATCAAAGTTGGCATGTGCCACTGACCATGACCACAAATGTATCCAAGTGACTTTTACTTCTATTGATCGTAACACGAGTTAGCCACGATCAGAACGCCCAATCACAGTGCACATCCAATATGCCTAAACTTTTAGGTATAAACAGGGTAAAAGACCGGTGGCTTGGTACGGCTATTATGCGCAATGCCTTGAAAAATTTGGCATGTGTCACTGACCAGGACCACAAAGTTTGCCAAGTGACTTTAACTTCTACGGATCGTAAGATGAGTCAGCCACGGTCAGAGTGCCCAATCGCAGTGCACATCTAGTATGCATGACCTTGCAGATATAAACAAGGTAACAACCGGTGTCTTGGTACGGCTATTGTGCACAATGCCTTGCCAAAGTTGGCATGTGCCATTGACCATGACCAGAAATGTATCCAAGTGACTTTTACTTCCATTGATCATAACACAAGTTAGCCACGGTCAGAGTGTCCAATCACACTGCAGATGTATTAGGAATGATCTTGCAGGTACAAACACGGTAGAATACTGGTGGCTTGGTGTGGCTATTGTGCGCAATGCCTTGACAAAGTTGGCATGTGCCACTGACTATGACCACAAATATATCCAAATGACTTTTACTTCTATTGATCATAACACAAGTCAGCCACGGTCAGAGTGTCCAATCACACTGCAGATGTATTAGGAATGATCTTGCAGGTACAAACACGGTAGAATACTGGTGGCTTGGTGTGGCTATTGTGCGCAATGCCTTGACAAAGTTGGCATGTGCCACTGACTATGACCACAAATATATCCAAATGACTTTTACTTCTATTGATCATAACACAAGTCAGCCACGGTCAGAGTGTCCAATCACAATGCAGATGTATTAGGCATGATGTTGCACGTGCAAACAAGGTAGACTACTGGTGGCTTGGTGTGGCTATTGTGCGCAATGCCTTGACAAGGTTGGCTTGTGCCACTGACCACGACCACAAAGTTTACCAAGTGAATTTAACTTCTACAAAGCGTAACACGATTCAGCCACAGTCAGAGTGCCCAATCGCAGTTCATATGTACTAGGCATGACCTTGTAGGTATAAACAAGGCAAAACACCGGTGGCTTGGCACAGATACTGACCATGGCCTAAAATTTTACCAAGTACCTTAAACAGCTATGAATAATTACACGCGTCAGCCACGGTCACAGTGTCCAGTCACAGTGCACATATACTAGGTATGACTTTGCAGGTACAAACAAGGGTGAATATTGGTGGCTCGGCGTGGCTATTGTGCGCAATGCCTCGACAAAGTTGGCATGCGCAACTGACCATGACCACAAATGTATCCAACTGACTTTTACTTCTATTTATCATAACACGAGTCAGCCACGGTCAGAGTGTCCAATTATAGTACAGATGTACTAGGCATGATCTTGCAGGGTCAAACAAGGTATATTGATGGTGGCTCGGTGTGGCTATTGTGTGCAATGCCTTGACAAAGTTGGCATGTGCCACTGACCATGACCACAAATATATCCAAGTGACTTTTACTTCTATTCATCATATCACAAGTCAGACACGGTCAGAGTGTCCAATCACAGTGCAGATGTACTAGGCATAATCTTACAAGTACAAAAAAGGTAGAATACTGGTGGCTTCGTGTGACTATTGTGCGCAATGCCTTGACAAAGATGGCATGTGCCACTGACCATGACCACAAATGTATCCAAGTGATTTTTCCTTCTATTGATCATTACACAAGTCACCCACGGTCAGAGTGTCCAGTCACAGTTTAGATGTACTAGGCATGATCTTGCAGGTACAAACAAGGTAGAATACTGGTGGCTCGCTGTGTCTATTGTGCGCAATGCCTTGACAAAGTTGGCATGTGCCACTGACCCTGACCACAAATGTATCCAAGTCACTTTTACTTATAGTGATCATAACACGAGTCAGCCATGGTCAGATTGTCCAATCACTGTGCAGATGTACTAGGCATGATCTTGTAGGTACAAACAAGGTAGAATACTGGTGGCTCGGTCTGGCTATTGTGCGCAATGCCTTGACAATGTTTGCATGTGCCTCTGACCATGACCACAGAGTTTACCAAGTGACTTTAACTTCTATGAATTATAACACGAGTCAGCCACGGTCAGAGTACCCAATTATAGTGCACATCTAATATGCATGACCTTGCAGGTATAAACAGGGAAAAAAAACCGTTGGCTTGGCACGGCTATTGTGCGCAATGCCTTGGCAAAGTTGGCATGTGCCACTGACCATGACCACAACGTTTACCAAGTACATTAAACGGCTATGAATCATAACACGAGTCAGCCACGGTCAAAGTGTCCAATCACAGTACAAATGTACTAGGCATGATCTTGCAGGTGCAAACAAGGTATAATACAGGTGGCTCGGTGTGGCTATTGTAGGCAATGCCTTGACAAAGTTGGAATGTGCCACTGACCGTGACCACAAAGTTTACCAAGTGACTTTAACTTCTACGAATCGTAACACGAGTCAGCAACAGTCAGAGTGCCCAATCACAGTGCAAATGTACTATGCACGATCGTTCAGGTGCAAACAAGGTAGAATAGTGGTCACTTGGTGTGGGTATTGTGCGCAATGCCTTGACAAAGTTGGCATGTGCCACTGACCATGACCACAAAGCTTACCAAGTGACTTGAACTTCTAAGACTCGTAACACGAGTCAGCCACAGTCAGAGTGCCCAATCACAGTGCACATCTAATATGCATGACCTTGCAGGTATAAACAAGGTAAACAACCGGTGGCTTGGCACGACTTTTGTGCGCAATGCCTTGACAAAGTTGGCATGTGCCACTGACCATGACCACAATGTTTACCAAGTACCTTAAGCGGCTATGAATCATAACTCAAGTCAGCCACGGTCAGTGTGTCCAATCACAGTGCAAATATAATTGGCATTACTTTGCAGGTATAAACAATGTAGAATACATGTGGCTTGGTGTGGCTATTGTGCGCAATGTCTTGACAAAGTTGGCATGTGCCACTGACCATGACCACAAATGTATCCAAGTGACTTTTACTTATATTGATCATAATACGAGTCAGTCACGGTCAGAGTGTCCAATCACAGTGCAAATGTACTAGGCATGATCTTGCAGGTGCAAACAAGGTAGAATACCGGTGGCCTGGTGTGGCTACTTTGCGCAATGCCTTGACAATGTTGGCATGTGCCACTGACCATGACCACAACGTTTTCCAAGTGACTTCAACTTCTACGAATCGTAACATGAGTCAGCCACGGTTAGAGTGTCCAATCACAGTGCAGATGTACTAGGCATGATCTTGTAGGTACAAACAAGGTAGACTACGGGTGGCTCGGTGTGGCTACTGTGCGCAATGCCTTGACAATGTTGGCATGTGTTACTGACCATGACCACAAAGCTTACCAAGTGACTTGAACTTCTAAGACTCGTAACACGAGTCAGCCACAGTCAGAGTGTCCAATCACTATGCAGAGGTACTAGGCATGATCTTGTAGGTACAAACAAGGTAGACTACGGGTGGCTCGGTGTGGCTACTGTGCGCAATGCCTTGACAATGTTGGCATGTGTTACTGACCATGACCACAAAGCTTACCAAGTGACTTGAACTTCTAAGACTCGTAACACGAGTCAGCCACAGTCAGAGTGTCCAATCACTATGCAGAGGTACTAGGCATGATCTTGTAGGTACAAACAAGGTAGACTACGGGTGGCTCGGTGTGGCTACTGTGCGCAATGCCTTGACAATGTTGGCATGTGTTACTGACCATGACCACAAAGCTTACCAAGTGACTTGAACTTCTAAGACTCGTAACACGAGTCAGCCACAGTCAGAGTGTCCAATCACTATGCAGAGGTACTAGGCATGATCTTGTAGGTACAAACAAGGTAGACTACGGGTGGCTCGGTGTGGCTACTGTGCGCAATGCCTTGACAATGTTGGCATGTGTTACTGACCATGACCACAACGTTTTCCAAGTGACTTCAACTGCTACGAATCGTAACATGAGTCAGCCACGGTTAGAGAGTCCAATCACAGTGGAGATATACTGGGCATGACCTTGCATGTACAAACAAGGTATAATACTGGTGGCTCGGTGTGGCTATTGTGCACAATGCCCTGACAAGTTGGCATGTGCCACTGACCATGACCACGGATGTATCCAACTGACATTTAGTTCTATTGATCATAACACGAGTCAGTCACGGTCAGAGTATCCAATCAAAGTGCAGATGTACTAGGCATGATCTTGCAGGCTCAAACAAGGTAGAATGCTGGTGGCTCAGTGTGGCTTTTTTGTGTAATGCCTTGACAACGTTGGCATGTGCCACTGACCATGACCACAAATACATCCAAGTGACTTTTACTTCTATTGATCATAACACGAGTCAGCCACGGTCAGAGTGTCCAATCACTATGCAGATGTACTAGGCATGATCTTGCAGGTGCAAACAGGGTAGAATACTGGTGGCTCGGTATGGCTATTGTGTGCAATGCCTTGACAAAGCTGGCATGTGCCACTGCCCATGACCACAAAGTTTACCTAGTGATTTTAATTTCTACGAATCGTAACACGAGTCAGCCACGGTCAGAGTGCCCAATCACATTGCACATCTAACATACATGACCTTGTAGGTATAAACAAGGTAGAAAACTGGAGGCTCGGCACGGCTATTGTACGCCATGCCTTGACAAAGTTGGCATGTGCCACTGACCATGACCACAAAGGTTACCAGTTACCTTAAATGGCTATGAATCAGAACACGGGTCAGCCACGTTCAGAGTGTCCAATCACAGTGCAGATATACTGGGCATGACCTTGCAGGTGTAAACAAGGTGGAATACTGGTAGCTTGGTGGGGCTATTCAGCGCAATGCCTTCTCAAAATTGGCATGTGCCACTGACCATGACCACAAATATATCCAAGTTACTTTTACTTATATTGATCGTAACACGAGTCAGCCACGGTCAGAGTGCCCAGTCATAATGCACATCTTATATGCATGACCTTGCAGATATAAACAAGGCAAAAAACCGGTGGCTTGGCAAGGCTATTGTGCGCAATGCCTTGACAAAGTTGGTATGCGGCACTGACCATGACCACAAATGTATCCAAATGACCTTTACTTCTATTGATCATAACACGAGTCAGACACCATCAAAGTGTCCAGTCACACTACAGATATACTAGGCATGATCTTGCAGGTGCAAACAAGGTAGAATACTGGTGGCTTGGTGTGGCTATCGTACGCCATGCCTTGACAAAGTTGGCATGTGCCACTGACCATGACCACAAAGAATACCAAGTACCTTGAATGGCTATGAGTCATAACACGAGTCAGCCACGTTCAGAGTGTCCAATCACAGTGCAGATATACTGGGCATGACCTTGCAGGTATAAACAAGGTAGAATACTGGTGGCTCGGTGTGGCTATTCTGCGCAATGCCTTATCAAAGTTGGCATGTGCCACTGACCATGACCACAAATGTATCCAAGTGACTGTTAATTATATTGATCGTAACACGAGTCAGCCACGGTCAGAGTGCCCAATCACGGTGCACATCTAATATGCATGACCTTTCAGGTATAAACAAGGTAAAACACCGGTGGCTTGGTACGGCTATTGTGCGCAATGCCTTGACAAATTTGGCATGTGTCACTAACCATGACCACAAAGTTTACCAAGTGACTTTAACTTATACGAATCGTAACATGAGTCAGCCACAGTCAGAGTGCCCAATCACACTGCAAATCTTATATGCATGACCTTGCAGATCTAAACAAGGTGAAAAACCCGTGGCTTGGTACGGCTATTGTGCGCAATGCCTTGACAAATTTGGCATGTGTCACTAACCATGACCACAAAGTTTACCAAGTGACTTTAACTTATACGAATCGTAACATGAGTCAGCCACAGTCAGAGTGCCCAATCATACTGCAAATCTTATATGCATGACCCTGCAGATATAAACAAGGTGAAAAACCCGTGGCTTGGTACGGCTATTGTGCGCAATGCCTTGACAAAGTTGGTATGTGCCACTGACCATGACCACAAATGTTCCCAAGTGACTTTTACTTCTATTGATCATAACGCGAGTCAGCCACGGTCAGAGTGTCCAATCACACCGCAAATGTACTAGGCATGATCTTGCAGGTGCAAACAAGGTAGAATAATGGTGGCTCGGTGTGCCTGTTGTGCGCAATGCCTTTACAACGTTGGCATGTGCCACTGACCATGACCACAAATGTATCAAAGTGACTCTTACTTCTATTGATCATAACACGAGTCAGCCACGGTGAGAGTGTCCAATCACAGTGCAGATATACTAGGCATGATCTTACAGGTATAAACAAGGTAGAATACGGGTGGCTCGGTGTGGCTATTGTGTGCAATGCCTTGACAAAGTTGGCATGTGCCACTGACCATGACCACAAATGTATCCAAGTGACTTTTACTTCTATTCATCATAACAGGGGTCAGCCACGAACAGACTGTCCAATCAGAGTACAGATGTACTAGGCATTATCTTGCAGGTATAAACAATATAGAATACTGGTTGCTCGGTGTGGCTATTGTGCGCAATGCCTTTACTAAGTTGGCATGTTCCACTGACCATGACCACAAAGGTATCCAAGTGACTTTTACTTATATTGAACTACATGAGTCAGCCACGGTCACAGTGTCCAATCACAGTGCATATATACTGGGCATGACCTTACAGATATATAAAAGGTAGAATACTGGTTGCTCGGTGTGGCTATTGTGCGGAATGCCTTGACGAAGTTGGCAAGTGCCACTGACCATGACCACAAAGTTCACCAAGTACCTTAAACGGCTATGAATCATAACACGAGTCTGTCAGAAGATTGCAAGTGCTTCCATATAATGGACGCGGCCGTGGAGACGAGCATTTCAATGGTGGACAGAATCACGAGCAGAGGCGAAGCGGAAACGGTGAAAGAAGGTCGGAACGGAAGCGGATGATGAAACAGGTTGATAAGGAGAGGCCTGGGCGCAACACCAAAGGTGCGAGCGCTGAGATCTTTGCAGGAAGGGAATGGACGCAACACTTTGAAGGAAGGACAAAGCTTCCTTGAAGGTGCGGGCGTTGCTGACGTATGAGTGACGTTTATCAGAAGTGAGAGGGCGCAGTGCGGGAGCACGGGCGCTGAGTTGAGATTGAAGGCAAGAGGGACTGGAGGCGGACCAAAGGGCGAGCCTGAAGGAGAATCCAATGGATTGAGTATTCAAATGAATACATGGACTTTAAATAGCTACTTCTAGACTAGCATGCTTCGGTGAGCGGGCACAAGAGTAAAGTGGCGTCTCGGGCAAGAGAGAGAGGAGGAGCGCCTCGAGACCATGATTCGGCTTTGCTAGCCGTACGCATAGAGGAGTGATGTGCGCAGGATCAATCTCTGACGGTGTGTGCGCCTTGACATTTGTAGTATGGGACCGTTGGTTTGGTAGTGGTGAGGTTTCGCACGATTTTCGGCCGTGATACCGTTTGGTCTTCGGTAGTGTACCTCCAGAGATGAACCTGCACAGTCACTCTTTATTTTCTTGGTGGTTGCACCCCTTGAAGCGATCTCCGAGATAATATCTGACACCTCCCTTAGATTGGGAGAGGGGTGCAAGCCGTCAATGGTAGGCCGGGGAGTCCTGCATGTGTGGGGGTACAGCACAGAGAAAGCTTGGGAGGTTTTGGAGGCGGTGGATGCCTAAGCACCAGGTTGTAGAGGGAGGAGAGGAAAACTAGGCGATGCAGTAGTTTGTGAGCAGAGTCAGCGAGTGAAGTGGCAGAAGGGTCAGTAGAAGGGGAGAAGGCAAAGGTTGTCAGTAGTGCGTCAGGGAGTTTAATAGGGTTGTGGCAAGGCAGTGTGGGCTTGCAGTAGGAAGCAGATCGGTTCCGATCACATACCCACATGGTTCTTGGACTTACGCCGTACTTGGGTCTGCGCAGGTTGTGGGCGGTGACAACTCTGCAGAGGCAGGCAGTCCAGATCTGCGAGGTCTTGTAATGCGTTTGCATGAAGCGGTCTGCTTCCTTCAGTAGGCGGTTGACGAGGAGTTTACCGTGGGCGGGGGCTGTGGTTAGCAGTGTTCCGTGGGTCATGCAGTAGTATGTGAGAAAGGTGTGAAGTGGTGCATGAGCAGTGTTGGAGAGGATGAGACGGGGAGGTCTCTCAGAGTGCTTGGTCTGCTGTCGGAGCCAGTCCCTGAGTGCCAGGACCGCTTCGCCAAGGGTGCGGAGAGAGAGAGAACAGTGCAGTGCTGTGAGAACTGATCATGAAGGAAGAGGAAGTGATTGTGGCGGGCAGTAGAGTATGAGGATGGAGGTTGAATGAGGGCGATGTGCAGATAGTCAAAGCTGCAGAGAGAGGCGTGAGAGGAGAGAGGAGAAGAGGAGGACACGGTGTATATCTCAAGACCATACTCCTCAGATCCAATCTCAGTCACAGACTCGACTACTCCTAACATGACAGTATTGTTAGGAGCAGGATTGGCAGTATCAGGGATGGAAGGAGATGGAGGAGCTTCCACGTTGTTGGCTGGGGTTGAACGCCAGCTTGAGCTTCCCATCCGGTTCTAGTAGCGCTGACGGCGCTCTTCCGCCCAGTTGGGTTGATCGCCATAGGACTTGCCGGGGTTCTGGTCCAGCCATTCGTCGGTGGCGCGGTGATCGCAGACGTGCGGCGAGTGGTTGCGGCGGCTACACTTGGTCCCTTTGAGCGGACCGTGGCAGATGGTGTAGGAGCAGGCAGGGAAGCGGTTGATCATGCGGCTGTCAGTAGTTGCGGCCATGGTTTCGAAGGCATTGGTGACGATGGTGGTCTTGCGTGCTTGCTTGGCAGCGTAGTTCGGTTCTGCGGCCATGAGCTTGGGGCTGATGACGGCGATGGTCAGTTGGTCAACAGGCAGTTGCAGCATAATTTGACAAATTATATCAAACTGACCCGGGAGGCAAGAGATGATGCCGGTGCAAACGACAGCAGGAGGGAGGTCAATTTTCATTTCCTTGAGGTCACGAGTAATGGTGGTGACGGCTGCGATGTAGCTGCCCATGTTGGTGTCGGCGGCAAAGGGCACGGAGAACAACATGATTTTGATGCCACAGGCAGTGGAGGTGTTGTTGCTGAAGCGGTCTTCGAGGACCTTCCAGACCTCATGGTTCTTGGAACCGAGGGTGTGAATGTCTTCATGAAGATCAGGAGAGGAGGTGGTCATGATTGTCATGAGGGCGGTGCTGTTGGCAACTTCCCAAGAGGCATGAGAGGTGGTGGATGCAGAGACGGCTCCAACGGGAGCGGAAGACGAGGATGAACTTTGACCAAGGTTTGACACAGACCCCCCGGAAGGGTTGTTTCCTGATGTGGCGGCAGTTGAGGCAGATGCGGTGGAGCCGGCGGCGACAGGTGGTTCATCTCTAGTGTCAGTGTTGGTGAGGAGGTGACCGAGAGTGACTCCCTCAACCTTCCGAGTCCCAAAGAAGAGTGACACCAAGTAGCTCCACAGCTTGTAGTTTCTGGTCCCATCGGGCTTCACAGTGTGCTTGGGGAGATCAGAGAGAGTGAGGACGGAGGCCATGATGCAGATGACGTGGAGGCACTGATGAAGTGAGGAGCGGCGGCTCGGGACAGCGGTGCGAGGCAGCAACACAATTAGGGGACGGCTGCTGGTGAGGAGGAAGAGCAACTGAAACAAGCGGCGGCGTGAAACACTACTGCGGAGGAAGATGAAATGGGTGTAGGGAGAGAACCACGTGCGCGGTCGGCAGAGGTGATGGAGGAGCGGAAAAGCTGCTGCTGATGCTGAGGAGTGAGCGCAGGGACGGAACCTCGTGCGCGATCGGCAGAGGTGATGGAGGAGCGGAAAAGCTGCTACTGATGCGGAGGAGTGAGCGCAGGGGCGGAACATCGTGCGCAAAATCACCAGGAGGACCTACAGTGGTGCTCCCACAACCCCTTAGTCAGAAGAAGCGCTGCCACCGCAGTTATTCTAAAGACCACAGTTCTTCGAGGCGGAGGAGTTCGACAAGAGTGGGTGCGGCCGATGGCGGCAAGCAAGACGGAGCCAAAGGTGTTACTTGAAATCTGATACCATGTTAGAAGATTGCAAGTGCTGCCGTCGGGTGGACGCGGTCGTGGAGATGACCGTTTCAATGGTGGACAGAAGCACGAGCAGAGGCAAAGCGGAAACGGCGAAAGAAGGTCAGAACGGAAGCGGATGATGAAACAAGATGACAAGGAGAGGCCTGGGCGCAGCACCAAAGGTGCGAGCGCTGAGATCTTTGAAGGAAGCGAGTGGACGCAACACTTTGAAGGAAGGACGAAGCTTCCTTGAAGGTGCGGGCGTTGCTGACGTATGAGTGACATTTAGCAGAAGTGAGAGGGCGCAGTGCGGGAGTACGGGCGCTGAGCTGAGATTGAAGGCAAGAGGGACTGGAGGCGGCCCAAAGGGCGAGCCTGAAGGATAATCCAATGGATTGATTATTCAAATGAGTACAAGGACTATAAATAACTACTTCTAGACTAGCGCGCTTCGGTGAGTGGGCACAAGAGTAAAGTTGCGACTCGGGCAAGAGAGAGAGGAGTAGCGCCTCGAGACCATGATTCGGCTTTGCTAGCCGTACGCATATAGGAGTGACATGCGCAGGATCAATCTCTGACGGTGTGTGCGCCTTGACCTTTGTAGTATGGGACCGTTGGTTTGGTAGTGGTGATCCTGCGCACGTCACTTCTCTATGCGTACGGCTAGCAAAGCCGAATCATGGTCTCGAGGCGCTCCTCCTCTCTCTCTTGCCCGAGACGCCACTTTACTCTTGTGCCCACTCACCGAAGCGTGCTAGTCAAGAAGTAGCTATTTAAAGTCCATGTATTCATTTGAATACTCAATCCATTGGATTCTCCTTCAGGCTCGCCCTTTGGGCCGCCTCTAGTCCCTCTTGCCTTCAATCTCAACTCAGCGCCCGTGCTCCCGCACTGCGCCCTCTCACCTCTGCTAAACGTCACTCATACGTCAGCAACGCCTGCACCTTCAAGGAAGCTTTGTCCTTCCTTCAAAGTGTTGCGTCCATTCCCTTCCTGCAAAGATCTCAGCGCTCGCACCTTTGGTGTTGCGCCCAGGCCTCTCCTTATCAACCTGTTTCATCATCCGCTTCCGTTCCGACCTTCTTTCACCGTTTCCGCTTCGCCTGTGCTCGTGATTCTGTCCACCATTGAAACGCTCGTCTCCACGGCCGCGTCCATTCTACGGAAGCACTTGCAATCTTCTGACAGACTCGTGTTATGATTCATAAGCGTTTAAGGTACTTGGTGAACTTTGTGGTCATGGTCAGTGGCACTTGCCAACTTTGTCAAGGCATTCCGCACAATAGCCACATGGGGCCACCAGTATTCTACCTTTTATAGACCTGTAAGGTCATACCCAGTATATATGCACTGTGATTGGACACTCTGACCGTGGCTGACTCATGTAGTTCAATACAAGTAAAAGTCACTTGGATACCTTTGTGGTCATGGTCAGTGGCACATGCCAACTTAGTAAAGGCATTGCGCACAATAGCCACACCGAGCAACCAGTATTCTACATTGTTTATACCTGCAAGATAATGCCTAGTACATCTGTACTATGATTGGACAGTCTGTTTGTGGCTGACCCCTGTTATGATCAATAGAAGTAAAAGTCACTTGGATACATTTGTGGTCATGGTCAGTGGCACATGCCAACATTGTCAAGGCATTGCACACAATAGCCACACCGAGCCACCCGTATTCTACCTTGTTTATACCTGTAAGATCATGCCTAGTATATCTGCACTATGATTGGACACTCTGACCGTGGCTGACTCGTGTTATGATCAATAGAAGAAAGAGTCACTTTGATACATTTGTGGTCATGGTCAGTGGCACATGCCAACGTTGTAAAGGCATTGCGCACAACAGGCACACCAAGCCACCATTATTCTACATTGTTTGCACCTGCAAGATCATGCCTAGTACATCTGCAGTGTGATTGGACACTCTGACCGTGGCTGACTCGTGTTATGATCAATAGAAGTAAAAGTCACTTGGGAACATTTGTGGTCATGGTCAATGGCACATGCCAACTTTGGCAAGGCATTGCGCACAATAGCCGTGCCAAGCCACCGGTTTTTCACCTTGTTTATATCCGCAAGGTCATGCATATAAGATGTGCACTATGATTGGGCACTCTGACTGTGGCTGACTCATGTTACGATTCGTATAAGTTAAAGTCACTTGGTAAACTTTGTGGTCATGGTTAGTGACACATGCCAAATTTGTCAAGGCATTGCGCACAATAGCCATACCAAGCCACCGGTGTTTTACCTTGTTTATACCTGAAAGGTCATGCATATTAGATGTGCACCGTGATTGGGCACTCTGACCGTGGCTGACTCGTGTTACGACCAATATAATTAACAGTCACTTGGATACATTTGTGGTCATGGTCAGTGGCACATGCCAACTTTGATAAGGCATTGCGCAGAATAGCCGCACCGAGCCACCAGTATTCTACCTTGTCTATACCTGCAAGATCATGCCCAGTATATCTGCACTATGATTGGACACTCTGAACGTGGCTGACTCGTGTTATGATTCATAGCCATTTAAGGTACTTGGTATTCTTTGTGGTCATGGTCAGTGGCACATGCCAACTTTGTCAAGGCATGGCGTACAATAGCCACACCAAGCCACCAGTATTCTACCTTGTTTGCACCTGGAAGATCATGCCTAGTAAATCTGCACAGTGATTGGACACTCTGACCGTGGCTGACTCGTGTCATGATCAATTGAAGTAAATGTCACTTGGTAAACTTTGTGGTCATGGGCAATGGCACATGCCAGCTTTGTCAAGGCATTGCACACAATAGCCACACCGAGCCACCAGCATTCTACCTTGTTTGAACCTGCAAGATCAATCATAGTACATCTGCACTGTGATTAGACACTCTGACCGTGGCTGACTCGTGTTATGATCAATAGAAGTAAAAGTCAGTTGGATACATCTGTGGTCATGGTCAGTGGCACATGCCAACTTTGTCCAGGCATTTTGCACAATAGCCACACCGAGCCACTAGTATTATACCTTGTTTGCACCTGCAAGATCATGCCTAGTGCATTTGCACTGGGATTGGACACTCTGACTATGGCTGACTCGTGTTATGATCAATAGAAGTAAAAGTCACTTGGATACATTTGTGGTCATGGTTAGTGGCACACGCCAACTTTGTCAAGACATTACACACAATAGCCAAACCAAGCCACCTGTATTCTACCTTTTTTATACCTGGAAGGTCATGCCCAGTATATTTGCACTGTGATTGGACACTCTGACTGTGGCTGACTCGTGTTATGATTCATAGTCGTTTAATGTAATTAGTAAATGTTGTGGTCATGGTCAGTGGCACATTCCAACTTTGTCAAGGCATTGCGCACAATAGCCGTGCCAAGCCACCAGTTTTTTACCTTGTTTATGCCTGCAAGGTCATGCATATTAGATGTGCACTGTGACTGGGCACTCTGACTGTGGCTGACTCGTGTTGCGATTCTTAAAAGTTAAAGTCACTTGGTAAGCTTTGTGGTCGTGGTCAGTGGCACATGCCAACTTTTTCAAGGCATTGCGCACAATAGCCACACCAAGCCACCACTATTATACTTTGTTTGCACCTGAAAGATCGTGCATAGTACATCTGCATTGTGATTGGGTACTCTGACTGTTGCTGACTCGTGTTACGATTCGTAGAAGTTAAAGTTACTTGGTAAACTTTGTGGTCATGGTCAGTGGCACATGCAAACTTGTTAAGGCATTGTGTACAATAGCCACACCGAGCCACTAGTATTCTACCTTGTTTGCACCTGCAAGATCATGCATAGTATATCTGTAGTGTGACTGGACACTTTGATGGTGTCTGACTCGTGTTATGATCAATAGAAGTAAAGGTCATTTGGATACATTTGTAGTCATGGTCAGTGCCACATGCCAACTTTGTCAAGGCATTGCGCACAATAGCCTTGCCAAGCCACCGGTTTTTTGCCTTGTTTATATCTGCAAGGTCATGCATATAAGATGTGCATTAT
>SZWC01002037.1:234091-244848 GCA_023375785.1 Penium margaritaceum | reverse complement strand
CCCCCCCCCCCCCCCCCCCCCACACCTTTCCACCGAGCCCCATTTGCTTTGATGACCGAACCGCTCTTGCAATGAGGCAATTAATGGCCTGTTCGATTCCTTTACGATTGTGAAACTCCGAATTCCGATTCGTTCGCAGAGGGGAGGCTTACATGCATAGAAATTGATCACTCATCCGAAATTGCATTCCGATCTTTCCGGCTGGCCACCAGCGCAGGCACATCCTCGGGGATGACGAGCCCATCGATTTAACGATGCATCGCCAAATCGAATTGGGTCGACAAACGCACCGGGAGAGACGAGCCCAAGTAGATCCTCAAGTATGACGAATCTCAACCTTCGGTCTTCGGATAAATAGCGCGCCCGCATACCAGGCTCGAAGCGCACGCAATCTACCAGCTAAATTTTTGAATTTCGAATCTGGGGCGTTGACTCACGTTGTTTTCACATCGTATCCGGAAAACACCTCAAAATCGTCAAATAAAATTATTTTCGGCAAAGCCCCCTCGTAACATTCGGGGCTTGAAGGTTTTATTAAGGTTCGGGCGACCCCCAGTCCCCTCGGTAACGGGGCCTGGAAGGTTCCCTTTTAACGAAGGGACCGTTTAGTCTCTCAACCTTTTTCACACCTGTAAAACAAATTTCACTAGAAATCGAAAGTGACCGGATATCCAGCGAAAATATGGCGAGTCGGCTATGGTCTCGCGCAAAAGCACCCTTGGGTCTTTTCACACTGATCCGTAGCACCTCCGAGCCGCACTGAGTGAGTAACCCAGATTGAAGCGAACGTCCAAGATGCATTCGTACATTGTGACCATTCACACCCGAGGCATACGAAACTCGTTTGGGCGCGGTCCTGAGTGAATCTCTTTCTGCATGTTTTCAATCAGTATTCTGTCAGCATTGGTCCATGTCTATGAATCGCCCAGGCGTTTTTTGGCGTATATGACTTCGCACGTCAGTGCACTTGCTAGAACGTAATACTGGTCGTCGAACAGAAACCCGTACATCTGGATACCGTGAACAAAGACAAACGTGAAAAAATCATTTTGTCCTTCAATCTATTGTAGTATATTTTATCCATTGTTTCCCTTAACTCTGTTGGGTTATGCGCCAACCTACGTTGGAGCGCAACCAGCGAAGCGTTCGCCGATTCCGGGAAAAAGAGGGGGACAACTTCATTACGACCTGCGGATTCACACCGCATGCAAATGAACTTTGTTAGCGACCTAGTGGGCGCCCAACGGTTTAGATTTCAAAGCTATAATTTCTACAAGAATTGCAAACCTAGAGTTGTGATACCTACTTAACCCCAGAATATCGCTCGAAGGCGCCCTAGTTCAGCACGGGGCAGTATGAAAACACCAATGATGTCGTAGTTAAAACAAGGTCACAAGCCATCAGATAGGGTTCCAAAACAACGTGTGAACGAGAAAACTTTAAATGAGCAGATAATCTAGAACCATTTACAAACCATCACGATCACGCAATCAGCCATCGTTGATGGGTAAAAACATCACATATTTCCCACCACTTGTTAAATGTTTTGTTTAAAAATGGTTCGATGGGTGTAGCTACATCCGCCGTCCGGCAAAATAGGAAACTGTTATGTGATCCCAGGGCACATTTCTTATCAAAAGTTTCCATTTTTTTGCGATAACAATGTCGGCCCATCACCAACCATCAACCAAAAGGGTTAATGAGACTGATGGACAGCAACGTGCACTAACAACCATGTGAAACTGTCGGTCACACTAGGTCCATCACCATCACATTCATATGCCATCAATCAAACACAATTTCACGACCAATTGTGGCGGTGAAGAAATTGACGCAACCATGTCAAATCTTTTGAGCCAGGAACAAGAGCAATGAACGATATGAAGATTGGCACCAGAACACATGCCATCAGCTGACCCTCAGCCGGTTTTCATCGTCGAATTCTTAAGCCCATTAATGATGGCCTATGAACCCGGCCTAAGTCAACATTTGAGAAAGGTACATAAATCCCCTGATTCAGAGAATAGGCCTGGTTCCCCCTTACTGGAAATGGTGAACAACATTCGCTGTTGTCTCACAAAAATGAGCCTGATTCACACCTTCGGCATCTATTACTTTATTCTATGGTTTGTAAAAATGTCCACACACCTTCTACATGCACACAAGATTTCAAGCCAATAAAGTCACCAAAATTCCCCTCACGTTTTTTTAAAGAGAGCAGTTTTATGCCGCATGGATGCACTATCAACATGCTTATGTCACTTTTTTCACACAAAAACTACAATTTCATGTATACAAGGGTTTTTTAGCTTTAATCACTCGTTTTTTTGGGAGTTTGTATTGGGGCTCGAAGACTCGCCATGCATACAAAGATAACTTGCTCGGCCCCGCTGCTTCCAAACCATGCAGGTGCCCACGCAAAAACAATCCTAACATCCCATTCCTCATTAGGGAGTGACTATTTGTACGAATTTTACATCAAACATGCACAAAATGATTTCAAAATGACAAAATGATAAATAAAAGCTTTAAATAACCCATTATTCAAACGTATGGGCTTCCTACCAACAACATTACCCAACATAACCGGTGCTACAAGACCCCCCAAACCCCTCATGCCTCCTTCTACGTGTTTGATCACATCCCTTAATCAGAAGGGCCTCAATTGATGGGTTATGCAATGGTTGGCTGGAAGGGAGGAGGGATAGACGGCAATTGACCAAAAGAGGACCGGCATTTTCATCTCACAAACATCCCTCCCTCCCGCCCCCCCATTCATCAACGTTATTATGGTCCTCCATCATGCGGGCTAAAATGGAGGACCACAATCTAGTACTTTAAGCCCAATCTCACCATGCTCAAGTAGCGACATGAATCCGTCTTTGAGCATGATGAATATAGTTCAGTGAATGGGGATGTTTGTTCCCAAACAAGGGCGGATGTGACTTTTTACTCTAACGCTTCACAAAAGGGATTATTGATCCGACAAAGGGAAAATGTGATTTAATATTTGAAGAAAGGGGCATATGGGGTTACGGGTGATAAAAAACGAAGAACTCACAATGTTCAACAAAGGTAAAAAACATAAAATACTGAAGCAATAAAACATTCATTCAAGGTAGACCCACAAGTGACATGTGAGAATTCTTATGCAAAAACAGAGAGAGGAAATGATGAGTGAAACAATATCATCATTCTATGAGACCTTGGATGCCATTTCAACTAATTTATGAACGAAACATCCAAGAAAAAGAAGTACGTATGTCCATAGATATAAACAAAATAATCCATGAACCGTGGGACATAGATGATCATTAGCCCACCCATAACACTTCAAATGAAGGGTTCAAAAGAATGAAAACAACTGTTCAAAAATCCTTCGTTCTTTGGATAGAGATGAGGCAACATGGGAATAGATAAACAAAAAATATCATGATTGACTTCAAATGACTCTAAGAGATAGATTGTAATATGCTTTTTAAATCTTCTTCTACACTTCTTCTTCCGAAACTATTTGTGGAAAGATTTTTTCTTGTAGATTTTTCACTAAGTCGCGCTTATGTAACAAACTCATGCACTTTATCTTGGAAACATAAACATTATTTATAAACTAAAGAATTAAAATAAACAGGGTTCTGAAATAATAGTTGTGTGAATTCACATTACTTCCATGTATTGGCATAAAGGGAAGGAGCATCCATTGTACTCACGAGTGGAATACCTAAGAAAATCAAGATTCTCTAAGAAGGATGCATAGTGTTTTTGATTTAAGAATTCATTCTCAAACAACAATATATCTTTTTCAAGATAAAATGTTTTGGAAACTTCAAGCTTTCCATGATAGTCAAAAGGAACTTACGGAAAAAAGAGGTGAAAATGCACACCACATTGCATTCAAACTTGAGATATGAGTTCTAATGAGAGGAAACCTTCTCAAATTGAGGGTTTTAGATTTTGATGCTTTTTTCATGAAATATTTCGAAAACTCATTGGTGAAAGTTCTCACCACCAAAGACAATTTCGATCCTCGAACCCAAATTATCTAAAAGTAAAACTTTTCAGTGTGAAAAGGCTTAAAGAACCGGGTCATGAAAGTTAAATTTCAGACTTTTGTATTTCAAGCAGGTTTTTATCTTAGATGGTGACCTTGATCTAGAAAGTAGGGGTAGAAACCATCATAAAAAAGAGCAAACTTTTCATGAATAGTGAATAGAACGTGTCCTAATGTTACGTGTGTGATAGTTTCTGAAAAAAGCAAAACTCCCAACAAGCTATTAATGATCTCTATGTGATGAATTCTGAAAAAAGTGGAACTCGCAGTTTATAAAGTTATCAGTATTGAAGAAAACACATGAATTGAATAAGCTCATAATGTTACGTATGTGATAACATCTGAAAAATCGAAACTCCCAACAAATGATTAAACCCAAAAAAAGGTATCTATGTCAAGATCCATTCCATAGTGGAACACCTAAGGAACCTATCATTTATATACATTTTATGATTTTAGTCATGCGTGCCACAACTATGCAAATTCCATGAAGTCACTCTTGATTTTCATTTTATGATCAACTACTCACATTAGCATTCAAACATCACGAACGGTCCACATTTTCCTTAAACATAGATAAAATTCAAGTTTCATCTAGTTTAAAAATTCACAAAAAAAATAGTGTTGATTTGCTTTCATTTTTCACACCGTAATAAGAAGTGAAACTTATGGTACAAAATCCCACAATACCTACTTTTTCATAATCCATGAACTCGTAATGAGACATAAAAACAATGTTCACCATAATGTATGATCACATGTTGCCACCAGAATAGAAACCAAAAATCTCAAATTTAATACTAATAAAATTCGAACTCGGAGGTCACAATGAATACCTTAATAAATGGGGGAAACGTTTATGAAAGATGTTGACAAAAAGATGAATGGAACACCTCAATGAAGAAGCTCTTGTAAACACGTAAAATAATGAAAAACAAACATAAAATTCTTCTTACTTATCTCACATAGAAGATTTTGAAACAACAAAGTTCATTGTTTGCAAAAGTGCAATCCATCATACTTTAATTGTTGGACCAATTTTATTGAAAGGGAACAAAACACACTAGAGTTATTGGTATATGAAGGATCATTTATTGTGATTTTGAACGTGGTTCTAATGCCAAATTCGAAAGAACAAGGCAAGGGATTCTAAAGAAATACACCTTTAGAAGCCTATGGAAGTTCATGAAGTTTAATGACAATCAATCAAAGAATTGGACTACTTAGTTGTTTGGATACCTCATCCAATAATCAAAGTTTCAAATTCAAAGGGAAACGTTTCATCTTACCTCAACTTTACGAGTTCTAATGAAGTAGCAAAGTAATTGTTTTGGAAATTATTCGGAAAAAAATGATACACCACATGTAACCATTCCAAATATACTTTGAATTATGGGAAACAAGAATTGAATAAGTATACGTATCATTTTCATAATGCATGTCTCAATCAACATGGTTAAAGATTTTTTCACATGGAGAAAAATAATACTCATGCCATATGGAGCCCATAGAACATACGAAGATCCTAAAAACTCTTAAGAAGAGCCATAACTATGCTGGTTTCAATCTCCCAAATGTTGAAATTTGTGTCAAACAATGTACAACTCCAATTCCCAGCTTACATCAATTGATAATTCTATCTTGTTTATGCTCAATAGATTCTAACACTCACATTTGAATCTATTCAAAGGGCATGGTGTGTAATATGATATGCTTCCATGTGCAAAAGGGTTGCGCATACCTTTAGTTTTCTCCGACATTGATGAGAGCCGACTTGTACATAATAATACACAACCACTCCCGTCAGTATTTCCACTAGCTAATAGGGCAGGCATTATGCACCCTTTGGGTAAGGCCTACACTTAATCATCACCCTCATGTATAGAGAGTGTGCCTTTCAATCTGCATACCCTCACTTAATACAAGCTTAAAGAGGATTGTGATGAAAATAAATGATGCAAGAATATGGCAAGAGAAACAGTCACTAGTTGAAACCCTAAAGAGTAACAAATCTTTTCTTAAAACTTTACATAATGTTGTTACTAGGCCTCCTTATGGAGGAATCTTCATTACGTTACAGGTGACAATTAGTACGCCAATTTTTCTAGTCAAGTTGGTTTAATCGATGTGGCAATCAAATGAGTTTGCAAAGAGTTAGGGAATCTTCTCTGAAGAATTCATGAGTTCAACGGCAACAGTTTTCTTTGCTTTTGCATATCCATATCTAAACCCAGAATCGACGTCAAAGGGGAGAATAGACCTTGAAGCTACAAAACAATGTACGTTTTGTGAAAAAAGGCTATAAATGCCTGTTAACTCAGAATGATTGGCAGCTATCTATTGCAACAAGGCAATTTTAGGTTCATAACAACATATAGTGAAGGGGCGGCTACGCCTGAAGGAGTAGTAACGTTCATCCTGCATATGCAGTTGCATTAGCACGTCTCATCAACCGCATGCAATGCTTTGGGTGTACATCACTACATGCATGCACAAAACATCTCTTCATCATTTTTGTGAATGCATAACACAACACTACATTACTACATGGATACAGAAGTTACAAGCCAAATCGAGGGCTTGGACCTGGGAATGTTGAGCGTCATCACTCGCATGCACCATTTACTCGTAAGAGTTAGTTGAGTTGCTTCTGTTAACATTAACGTCTTTGAGCAAAGATGTTGAACGTATGTTGCAATAACACGCTGCAACACGTAAACCTATTAAGGAATAGATGACAGGGCCAGAGAATAAATTTTGTCCTTAAGAGCTTCTTTTTCAAGAGGAGCAACTTATTAAAGTAGCTCAAGCATCACAGACGTAGTAGCTAGAGTAGTCAAGTACACCTTAAGTAGCGTAAATAACAGAACTTCAATACAAAGTGGAATGAATTCATAACAAAACATTTCAATAATGGCAAGTTGAGTAACATGAAAGTTGGGATCCAAAAAAAGTAAGAGCATTAATCAGTACATTGTATAGCTTTGGTATATGAAAATCCTTGACAAGCTAAGCTTGCATGGTTTTTGGCCCACTAAGGGGAAATTCCTTAAAAGGCGTTGAGGTAGATGTTACTTTTGTAGTTTTAGCACTTGAAAAAACAATAGAAAGAAGTGTTATGGCAACAAGGTTCACAAGGATCTTCTTACATCTATCTCTAGGTGTGTAAGGGCATTTTCCCTCAATGGGCTAGGAGCTATGCTAGCCTTGGCTGGCTAGGATTGTCATCAATCATACGTATACAATCTAGTTGTAAAGATTTTTACTTTTTCTGCATCCTTAATTTCACATTTTTTTCTTTTGTTATCTTACAAGGTGCACTACAGATCACCTAAACATCCTAGAAGCAAGGGTATTGTACTTGAATCAACTCACGGAAATTCATAGAAACCAATAATTAAACCCATTAGCCTTACACATGTTCAAGTCTTTAAAGTTCACCGAGTAACCAAAAGATGTTTTCACACTATGTGACTATTGTCATTCATAAACCTTAAGAGTTACATTTGCCATGTATTGACAACAAGTCAATGGGCGTAAAACTAAGTTTGGTGCCAAAACAATGGCAACCTACCAAAAATCAAAGATTATGGAATAGTGAAACTCCCTTTGCACATGATACTAAGGCATGGCTCCATACACCCATGCATTTCACGCGATACTTTTCAAACTATTTTCATTACGAAGATGAGAGTGTGTGTGGGATAAAAATCATAGAGATAAATTGACATCAAAAGCTAATTCCCTTACCACGAGGGCATGGTGTTTTGTAGTTGCTATACAGACTTAGGCTGCTATTTCTATCCTTTGGATTGAAGTTGTATTCAGTAGGATTTATGAAAGTAAGGAACAAGGTATCTTTTCATATGTTCACAAAAAAAAAGATTATATAATTTGAGAAGGTCTTATAATAGAACATTAACGAACAGAAGACAAATATTAAAATCCCCTTAGAATATCATTGTGATCAAATGTTACATACTGTCCAAAAAAAGTTAAATTGACATTTAACTCTGAATTTTCCAGATGCATGAAGATGAAGTCAGAAAAATGTTGATGGATGTTAAATTGTAAAGACTCACCAATGTGTATAAATTTGCCGTTTGTTTAGGGTTGAAATATATTGAAGTTAATAGGTAGATAATTACTATCGGTTGTGAGTGCCTTACTTTAAAATCACACTCTACACCAATTGGTTTTGTTTTGCCCTAAGAAAATGAGACTTTTAACTCGTCAATAAATTCTTAATCCTTGGGACCAATTACATTACTCAAAATTCTAAGAGGACACATCATCCTTTCCATCGTGACATAGGATCATTTAATTATTCTAGCTTTTTAGGCACATTTATTTCTTAATCATAGAGAAATTGAACACTGAGCAAGTTCTAGAAAAGAATTTTCATGATGGAATAACTTACTTAAATGACGTCATCCTATTATAATTGACAAACGTGAAGCCCCAATGACAAAAAAAATCCTAAGTATTTGTCTGTTTTGCATGAAGGGGTGTAGAAACTTGTCATTGATTAGCTTTTACGTTGTTAGAGTATTGGAATCCTTATGATTCCTCAAATGATTCGAGTGTGAATTTCTAGAGACATGTAAGTACTTCTCGTATTGTGTTTTAGCTCCATGAACTATGGAATAAGGAGAGGTTCCGTAGTGCAAGGTTAAGATTATTCTTGAAACCAAGAATGAGTAAAATTGATGGATTCTATTGCAAGAATCCATCAATTCATTTATTTTACAAACTTGTCAGCTTACTGCGCATTGTATAAAGGTTGTCACTTGATCACAACTTATATGATCTGGATATATGTCTCGGACGGCGCCGACACACCATGGTTAGAAATGGGGAAGTTCTGGCTCTTGAACATGCAACAATTATCTCATGTAACTTGTTGGGGTTTACGTCCATTCATTCATAGCCCACCATGTGTGATCATATGGATGCTTCCTTTGGTCGTCCGTGTGCATATTAATGTATTACAACAACCATGGGTGTTTGTTTATAGAGTATTGATATAGCTTTCAAAACTTTCCACTAGGTTCAAAAGAGCTACTGCAAATGATTTTCATTTTTGTCGTTTTCTTCACTTGGAATTTTGTAGGAAGTGATTGGATATCATCACAAACAACATTATTTATCGATGGATTCTCTTTATGCAGACCTGCAAGATTGTAAGTATGCCTCATTCTTCCAATAGCATTTGTATGCATGCGTTGAATGTTTTTCAAAACATATTGAAGTGAATCATTACTTCTCTCAAATGTTTTCAATTATTTCATACTTTTCTGATCTAAAAATTCTAATTTGATACCCTATGTCTCTGGTTTGCATAACCCCTCCGCAACTTCACTGTGTTTCTCCATGGAAAGGTCTGTTATTGTCCACGTTATTGCTGCAGGTGGATTCCATATTGTATAACGAAAGGGAAAACAAAGAATTTTTTCTCAACTTTTGTGGAAGGTCCGCTTCAGTTTTTTGAGTGCGTGTATCCATTCCCCCCCTCACCTCGTTGGTGCCGGCTAGGCTCGACTGGTGCTTTTTGGCTGCGGCTTGAAACCTGCAGTTCGTGGCTATTGGGTTGTTGAGGAAGTCACATCCCGCCTTCCNGGCGTGAACTGTGTTGGCATGAAACCCAAAACTGGACAACGAAGATTAAACTTCGTCGGTAATCAAGTAAGCTACCTTTTTATTCAAAGATGGAGCTGAATGTCGCCATGAACCTTCAAAAACATGGAAACACATCGCAAACCTGCTCCCTAATCGATCGCTTGCAGGTACTGAGATCGCATCCAGCCTCATCGACATACTCGGGGCTCGCGACGAAGATTTTTCCTTCGTTGCACGTTTCCAGCCTGAGCCGAAGTGCCGTCGACAATCGGCTTGAGTCGAAAGGAAAAGATGCTTGAACTCTTACGCATGTAAGCGACTTGAAAAAGCAGTCAACGACCAAAGAACCGGTCGCATGTCGCACGTCGTCGAACGTCGTCAGATGCAGAAGTGGTCGTCTCTCTCTCTGCAAATGCTTATGAAGCATTCAGACACTTTGCCTTGTGTCCCCTATCCAAACCCTTGCCGTTACGTCTACGACTGGTGACTGCCGTCATCGTTTGATTAGAAACTGACACCTGGTCAACGGGAGTGTGGCTCGGAAGCTTCTATGCATCTTCTTATGGTATCAGAGCAACAAGCTAGAGCTTGTTGTGCTGCACAGCAGAGATGCAGCAATCGCAACAGCACTGAGCAGCGACAGCGGCTACAGCACACGACAGTAGCGACAGGTCTTGGGAGGACCCACCAACCTGCGCCATTGCAAGGCGTAGGCCACAACACCCGCGTGACGGAGGAGTCGTGCAGGAGGGGTGCATCAATGTAGCAGCACACCAGTGCAACAGCGCCAAAGCAGCTGTCCAGCAGCGCACCAACAGTGCTGGCAGTTTTGACCACAGTAGCAGCAACAGCAGCAACATCGGCGGCGGCATCAGAAACATCAGCAACAGTAGGCGCCAAAGTGGCTTGAGGCCGTTGCCGTCAAGCTTGACGGCAACAGCAGCAGCAGCAGCAACAACAGCAGCGTGCGCCACCGCTGTGTTCTGATGTTGTCAGTCATACACAGTTGTACAGTTGGTTGTGACCACTCGGCCGTGTCCATGCTCGTGCAGATCCTTGAGGCGGACCCAGCTGGAGACAGAGTTCC
>SZWC01002037.1:220774-232019 GCA_023375785.1 Penium margaritaceum | reverse complement strand
AATCGGCGAGAAACGCTGACGGTTCTGCGTTCGGACGACTTTCGCACCGCCTCAGCATGGAGCCGAGCAGCTCCAAGGGCAAGGAGTTGGAGGACACCGTCACGAGCGGGGGCCGCAGCCCACGCTCAAAGGCGATTGACTTCCTGCTGGTGGAGCAGTCGTCACTCCGCCAGCGCCAAAATGAGCAGTCAGCTACGCTGCGACAGATCCGCGATGCCTTGGTATCTCTGTCTGGGACACCGGGACATCAGCCCAGGAGAGAGAGAGAGGCAACCCCATCGGCCCAGGAGTCTGCTGGCCCCACTGCCTCCCCTGCGCAGAGACGAGAGTCCATGGTCAAGGAGTGGGATCAGGCGCCACCTCCCACTGGGGAGGACGCGCTTCGCCGACTGATGGAGCAGATGAGGAGCCTGCGCATTGAGACACCGGCGCCCAGTCCGAGGGGACAGAAGCAGCAGTAGCAGCAGCAGCAGCAGCAGCAACAGCAGTAGCAGCAGCAGACCGACCCGCGTCAGGTCTCGGGTGCCGCTAGAGGAGAAGCGTGATGCCTTTCATGCCCTTCCCACGCCCGCTCCTAGCACCACCAGATGTCTAGCTCCCCACGGAGCGACGACCCAAGGACTTCGAGACTTCCCCGCCTCGCTACGACAGCAAGGCGGGGTTTGACTGTTGGGAGATTCTGTTTCAGGTATGGGAAGACTCAGAGGGAGTCTGGCCCTACTACCACAGCCAGTACCAGACGGCTGATCCGCTCCAGTCCCAGACAGCAGCACGTGCCATGCGTGGACTGCTGTACGCAGTTCCACAGGAGATAGTGGTCGACTCCCGCCTCGACAAGGACGTCCTCGCGTCGATGTCCGACACCCTGCAGCTGTTGCCCTGGGCGCAGCGCTACTTCATCTTGGTCGCGACAGCTGACGAGGCAGCCCGCGCGCATCGGTAGGGCGCCATGGCCGTAGCAGCAGTGGGAGCGACGTCCTCTACGCCTTCCACACCGTCGTCCACCTTCACCCCCACCAGCTCCACCTCTGCCTCTCCTGCTTCCTCCCCTGCTACTCCGACAGCCACTGCAGCAGCCGTGAAGGGTAAGAAGGGGAAGAAGAAGAGGGGACCGCAGCAGCCTTCCGGTGGCACCGGACGGGCGGTCCGCTGCCACAACTGCGGTGGACCTCATCGCTACACTGAGTGTCAGCAGGAGCTGGACTGGGCGAGGATCACCCGCGGTCTTCAGGCAGCCCACGAGGAGCGGATCCGCACTGGAGCAGCAGCCCGTGCCGCAGCGACTTCGGGGGCAGCACCGGCGGCAGATCCTCCGCCATCGGGGGGGAGTACCACGCCGGACCCGAGGGACCAGACCATCGCGGAGCTACGTCGACTGCTGGCACTTCGCTCATAGGGAGGTGCGAGTGTGCTGTCATAGCCGAGTGGTCCACAGACTGACTGTCCATCTGTGTTTGTGGCACGTGGTCGTACTTGTGGGGGGGTTGCGTCGCCTGGTGAGGATGATTCTGACAGCACAGAGTGGTTGGATGAGTCGCATCGTCGTGCATTGTCCCGCTGTCCTGCCACACCTGCTGAGCGTCCAGCAGAGGCAGCGTGCTCCGTTGCTCGTTGTACCGTGACCACCAAAGGTTGTGAGGCGAGTGGCCACTGGATCATTGACTCAGGGGCCACTCACCACATGACCTGCGACCGTACCGCCTTTGTCGTGCTTGGTCCTGTTGGGTCTGTTCGGTCAGTGCGGACAGGTTCTGGGCAGTCACTACCTCTTCAGGGGACAGGGGTCGTACGGTTTGATGGTCCGTCTGGTCCCGTGTATCTTTCTGACGTGCTTTTTGTGCCTGATCTCAAGCTCAGCCTGCTCTCTGTCCGTGCCTGCACAAGGATGGGTCTCTCTATTCACCACTCCACTGATGATGCCACGATCACAGCACTTGACACTTCCACGGTTGTGTTGCATGCCTCTGTTGTGGATGACCTGTATCGCATCGTGTGCTGCTCTACTCCTGACTCTTCCCCTTGCTCATCTGCCCGCGTCTTTGTCACGGGGGTGTTGTCTCCTGACCACCAGCGCCTGTTACATCGGCGCCTGTGTCATGTGAGCACGGATACTATGTCCAGGCTCATTCGTACACAGCCCGCTCTCGGTCTTGACGCGGCTTCCTTCGAGAACCCGCCCAAGACCGACTGTCTGTTCTGCGCTCAGGGCAAGATGCATCGATGCACCTATCCTGCCTCTGTCACTCGCGCGCAGCGTCCCCTGGAGCTTGTCCACTCGGACCTCCTCGGACCTCTCCCTGTCGAGTCTGTCGCTGACCGTGGTCGGTATGTTCTTACACTCACGGATGACTTCACCCGCATGCGGTGGGTCTACTACCTCCGCCACAAGAGTGATGCCGCTCTAGTTGTGCGCTTGTGGCTCGTGATGGCCGAGCGTCAGTCTCGTCACTCCCTCCACACCTTCCGCTCTGACCGCGGTGGTGAGTATCTCGGTGAGCTGACCACTCACTTCGCCGAGCTTGGTATCTGTCACCAGCTCTCGGCCCCTGCTACGCCACAGTAGAACGGTGTGTCCGAGCACTGGAACCGCACCATGGAGGACGCGGTTCGCGCCATGCGGGCTGAGTGTAGTCTCCCGGAGTCCTTCGCCTTCGAGGGCTTCGCCTACATGACGTGGGTCTGGAACCGCCTCCCGCATGGTCCCTTGCCGGACCACGTCACGCCGTATCAGCTGTGGTTCGGTCACCGTACGGACCTCAGGCTTGCTCGCGTCTGGGGTTCCTTGGCCTGTGTCTGGTACACCGAGGACCAGCAGGGGTCCAAGGTCTCTCCGCGCGGCCGGATGTGTGCCTTCCTCGGTGTCTCCTCGTGCTCCAAAGCGTGGAGTTTCTGGGATGCGGGTCACCACCGCATCGTTGAGTCGCGTGACGCGCTGTTTTTTGAGGCACTGTCGTACCGCGACCTATCTGCCATTCTCACCCAGGCAGTGTCTCACGTTCCCACCTGTGAGGCCTCCCGTCGGATGGGGAAGTCTACCCCACAGGGTGAGTCCGTCCGGGGTGCCTCCGGGGTGGGACCGTCGCTGGCCACCATTGACCCGGGCATCATTGCTGTCGGGCCTGTAGTCTCTACGCCTGCCCCGCTTGCGCCCGCCACGACTGTCTCGCCTGCGCCTGCCGCGCCTGCCTCACCCGCGCCTACCGCAACTGCCTCGCCCGCGCCTGCCGCGACTGCGTCGCCCGCACTTGCAGCGCCTGCTTCACCCGCACCTGTAGCGCCTGCTTCGCCCGCACCTGCAGCGCCTGCTTCGCCCGCACCTACAGCGCCTGCTTCGCCTACCGGGGCTGCACCTGCCGCCTCTTCGCCTGCGGTGCCTGCCTCACCCGCGCCCGCCGCGACTGTCTCGCCCGCGCCTACCGCAAGCGTCTCGTCCATGCCTGCAGCGCCTGTTTCGCCCGCGCCTGCCGCGCCTGTCTCGCCCACGCCTGCAGCGTCTCCAGAGACAGCACCTGCCCTCCCTGTGCCAGAACCGTCGGTCAGCTCAGACTCGGACTACTCCCGTGGACCAGGTGGGCGTCTCCGCCCACTGGCCTCACGAGCACCTTCGACTGCGACTGCGCCACCCAGACGACGCACGCGCAGCGTGCACAGTGGTGACCCTGGCACCAAGGCTCTCGGCCTAAGTGTCCAAGGCACCTACACGGAGGTGCACCCAGCTTGCCCCATTGGGCACGAGCTGATCGCTGACGAGCACGAGGCTGCACAGGCAGCTGCCGCTGACCTAGTTGCGGTTCGTCCGACCCATGAGGCATGTGTCCTGGCCACCCGGAGCTCCCCTTTGACGGTCCCTGATCCAGACACGTTAAAGGAGGCTCTCTCAGGAGAGGATGCTGAGCAGTGGCGGCCCGCCTGTGAGGACGAGCTCAGGGCCATCCGGGAGCACGGAGTCTTTGAGCTGGTCGACCGTCCTAAGGGACGAAAGGTCGTGCAGGCCAAGTGGGTCTTCCGCAAGAAGGTGAAGCCTGGCGGCTCACTCGACCACTATAAGGCCCGCTTGACTGCCAAGGGATTCTCTCAGGTTGAGGGGATCGACTTCACTGACACCTTTGCCCCTCTTGGCCGAATGACCACAGCTTGCGCGCTGCTTGGTGTGGTCGCTCACCATGACTGGGAGCTACACCAGATGGATGTGAACAATGCGTTCCTCCACGGCACCTTGGAGGAGGAGATCTACATGGTCCAGCCACCTGGGTTTGAGGTTGAAGGCAACAAGGTCTGGCGCTTGCGCAAGGCCTTGTATGGCCTGAAGCAGTCGCCCCGGTGCTGGAACCGAGAGATCACTCGCACCCTCACTCAGGCCGAGTACGTCCAGAGTGATGCCGACCCGTCACTTTCCATCCGACGGACATCCGAGCACCTCACTGCCATTCTAGTGTATGTGGACGATCTCCTGATTGCGTCTCCTTCACTGGAGGCCGTGAAGGAGGCCAAGGCGGTCCTGTAGGCCGCCTATAGGATGAAGGACCTTGGTCCAGCGGCTGTTTTCCTCGGGATGGAGATTGTGCGTGATCGTCGTCGACGGACACTCCTCCTCCATCAGGCACGATATGCACAGGTTGTAGGGGAGCGGTTTGCTGACCTCCTTGGCGCTGTACTCGCCGCCTCGTCACCCATCACTCCCGACGGGCAGGACGCCCTAAAGGTGACAGACCCAGCCGATCTGGGCGAGACTGTGGACGTGACCCTGTACTTGCGCATCATTGGCTCACTGATGTACTTGGCCACGACCACGCGTCCCGACATTGCGTTCACTGTCAACCTACTCACATAGTTCAGTCAGTCCCCTCGGGCTCGCGCTCTGCACGCAGCTTTGCGAGTCGTCCGGTACGTGGTCTCCACACTGTATCACGGTCTCTGCTTTCGGAGACAGTGCTCGGTTGTGGTAGATGGCTACACCGACAGCGACTGGGCATGGAGTCCTGATGGACGCAGCCGCACGGGTTACGTGTTCCTGCTTGGTGGCACTGCTGTGTCTTGGCGCAGCGGCAAGCAGGGGTGCATTGCTCGCAGCTCCTCAGAGGCTGAGTATGTTGCTCTGGGCGCTGGCGCCGCTGAGGCGGTGTGGCTGCAGCGGTTGTTCCAGTGCTTGGGTCAGTCCGTGCCTNTGCGAGTCGTCCGGTACGTGGTCTCCACACCGTATCACGGTCTCTGCTTTCGGAGACAGTGCTCGGTTGTGGTAGATGGCTACACCGACAGCGACTGGGCATGGAGTCCTGATGGACGCAGCCGCACGGGTTACGTGTTCCTGCTTGGTGGCACTGCTGTGTCTTGGCGCAGCGGCAAGCAGGGGTGCATTGCTCGCAGCTCCTCAGAGGCTGAGTATGTTGCTCTGGGCGCTGGCGCCGCTGAGGCGGTGTGGCTGCAGCGGTTGTTCCAGTGCTTGGGTCCGTCCGTGCCTACCATCATCCTTCGATGCGACAACCAGAGTGCTCTCGCGATCGCTGAGAACTCTGGTGTGTTCCACGCACGCACGCAGCACATCGCTGTCGAGTATCATTTCGTGCGCGATTTGGTGGAGCGGCAGTTGATCTCCATCGTCTGGGTGGGCAGTGACTTGCAGCGCGCTGACTTCCTGACCAAGGCACTTGCACGTGGGAAGTTCCTCGGGACTGTTCATTTCGTCGGATTGCGACCCCTGTCCGAGAGTGGGTGATTGCCCGGGTCCCTGTTGAGCACTCTGTGTTGCACCGGCACGCGTTCTGCACGTGTATGGACATGCGTACCATCGGGTCATGGGGGAGTGTTGTGATGTTGTCAGTCATACACATTTGTACAGTTGGTTGTGACCACTCGGCCGTGTCCATGCTCGTGCAGATCCTTGAGGCGGACCTAGCTGGAGACAGAGTTCCCTGAGGTGATGCTCCACTCGCTGGAGGCAGCCTGGCAGCCTACCCAGTGTACCAGAGGGCTCCCACAGCCCACGGACTACGTTTGGAGGTCTTCAGGATTTTCTCGGTGGACAGCCCTGCCAGGCTGATTTACATGTTTGTTTTCTTACACTCTCCGGCTGTTCCCGGACGTAGGCGTGTGACCAGTCGTTGTGTCTGTCTTTTCGTTGTGCATCCGTAGGATCAGACGGCGCTCCNTGCATTTACTTCAGTTGAAGCTTGAGATACAAGTGCACGTGTCTCTCCCTACCCTTGCTGTCCCTTGCATGACCTGTGTGTCAACCAGCAAGACCCGTGCTGTCAGGCTAGCAAGCAGAAAGGCTAGGAAGCTTCCTAGAATCTTCTCACGCTGCCCCTGTCCGTGCAACTTCATAGAAACTGCACGGACGTGGAGGAGCCACAGACGAAAATCGCGTCAGCGACCACCTCGCCGTCGGCACGAGCTTGCCCTGACTTCAAACGAACGCCGTTTTCAGCGTTTGAGGGTGCGTTGGAAAGCTCTTCTCTCAAGCTCTCCAGAGCTACTATTCATGCTCAGTTTCGTGCTCTGTCGCCACCAGCAAAGACTGAAGTGCAACGCACATTTGTTTTCTGGTGAAATTCGGGCAAAACGGGGAAAAAAGACGTTTTGCCACTTTTTCCAACTTTTTGCAACCGAAAACTTCACCACCATGTTCAACACATTCAGGAGCCTCTGTGGTCCAAATTTCGCTTGATTTGGACAACCTTGAATTTTTTGTGCTGAAAGTTTTAAGTTTCAGCAGTTAGCCAAATTTCTGGCCGTCAGCACCACATTTAGCCAAATTTTTGGCCGGACACTAAAACATTTCCAGCGTCTCAGATCGTCAAGAAATGCTGTCATTTTCTTTTTTGGAGCATTTTCGACGCTCGGCCCCACACTGAGCACCGCGATGGCGCCGGTCCGTGACAAGGACAAAGGACCCGCTGATCCCACTTCCTCCTCTTTGGGCGTTGTGAGCCCGCGGTCGCAGTCCCGCATGATCGATGAAATTCGTCGGTCGCAGGACGAGATGCGCCAGCAGCAGCAGAGGCAGTCCGACGCGTTGCACGAGATCACGGAGTTACTACGGGGTCGTTCGATGGCTTCACAACAGCCACCAGGAGAGTCTACTGGAGCTGCACCATCCGCTCAGCAGTCTACAACCTACACAGTGCGGCGGTCTCAGCATCGATCATCACAGGTGGACACCTGGGACGAGGAGGAGATTGAGGATGACTCACGCGAGCACGAGATTCGTGTGCTTGGGGAGCGCATCCGTGAGTAACGTCTGGGATCACAGCCTCCCACTCTACCACCTTCTCCCCGTCAGGATCAGACACATCGTTCAGTAGCGTTCACCTTTGGTGGTGTTTCCCTCACTGGTGGGCTCCCCATACCCCGCCCACCATCTCCTGAGCCTGAGGTCGTCCTCCCCACGGAGCGGCGACCGAAGGAATTTGAGACACCTCCACTGCGTTACGATAGTGACAAGGGCTTCGATTGCTGGGAGACCATGTTTTAGGTGTGGGCCGATTCTGAGGGTGTGTGGCCGTACTACCACAGCCAGTACCAGACCCGCAATGCTCACCAGGCCCAGACAGCAGCAAGAGCGATACGGGGTCTCCTCTACGCCATGCCACGAGAGACTGTGATCCACTTCCGTCCTTTCCTCGGTCAGACCGGGACCGGGATTGGAGCAGATTCGCATCAGGGCTAGGAGTTGGCCCTGACACTTCTCGCTGCGGAGACCCATGCCACGAGGGCACCCCGACTACGTGAGTTTCACTCCTCCGCTAGGGCCCCATAGAGCCCGCAGCTGACTACTGAAGGCGCGCGATGCGCCTTTACACGCGCCTTGGGACCGGTGGCGGGACGCAGTTGTGGGCGCTCGACACCATCATGATGGGAGCACATTTGGACCACGTGAAGCTCTTTTACGGGCTTTGATCGTGTGGCTCTCTCTAAGCTGTCAGAGTCACTACAGCTCCTTCCTTGGGCCCATCGCTACTTCATCCAGGCCACATCGGCTCATGAGGCTGCCGTCGCTCATCAGCAGAGTCCACTGGTTACAGCAATGACTGCGACGCCTCCTACGCCTCTGTCCCTGCTCACCAGTCCCACCTCGACCGCCTCCTCCTCCTCCTCCTCTACTCCAAGCGGCCATACTCAAGGCGTTACAGCGGCTGCACAGGGAAAGAAGGGGAAGAAGCGGCGCGGAAACAGAGAGCAGCAGCAGCAGCAGCAACCGGCGAGTAGTGGCAGTGGACGTTCTGTCCACTGCTACAACTGTGGAGGCGCTCACCGCTACACAGAGTGTGAGCAGCCACTTGAATGGACTCGGATCATGCGCGGCCTCCAGGCGGCGCACGCACAGCGGACTTCCTCGAGCGACACACGGACTGGACACGCCGCGACCACGAGTGCTGCAGACGCACCCGTTTCATCAGGCGGTAGCAGTGAGGTGGACCCTCGGGATCGCACGATCGCAGAGCTTCGTCAGCTGCTGGCGCTTCGTACTTAGGGAGGTGCGAGTGTGTTGTCACAGCCGAGTGGTCCCAACACATCTTGTCGTGCTGTGTCTGCTGCTCGTGATGATACTTGTGGTGGAGCTATGGTGGCTTGCGATGAGGATGGACCTGACAGTATCGACTGGCTTACCGAGTCACAGATCCGTGTTGTCCGTCGTTGTCTCGAGTCCTCTACTGAGCGCCCAGCAGAGGCAAAGTGTTCTGTGGCAAGTTGCTCAGTGTTGACGACTGGTCGTGAGCCGAGTGGCACCCGGATTATTGACTCTGGGGCCACTCATCACATGACCTGTCATCGTAGTGACTTCCTTGTGCTGGGTCCTGTTGCGTCTGTTCGGTCTGTTCGCACAGGGTCTGGTCAATCGTTCCCTGTACAGGGAGTTGGGGTTGTGCGGTTTGATGGTCCGTCTGGCCCCTTGTACATTTATAATTTGCTCTTTGTTCCTGCTCTTGAGCTCAGCTTGCTCTCTGTTCGTGCATGCACCAGGATGGGCCTCACTGTTGAGCACTCTGCTGACTCTGCGACAGTGACTGCTCTTGACACACGTGCCGTTGTGCTTCGTGCCTCTGTTGTTGGTGACCTGTATCGTGTGTCTCATTGCACTCCCTCTGCTTCTCCTTCTCCTCCCCCTNGATGGTCCGTCTGGCCCCTTGTACATTTATAATTTGCTCTTTGTTCCTGCTCTTGAGCTCAGCTTGCTCTCTGTTCGTGCATGCACCAGGATGGGCCTCACTGTTGAGCACTCTGCTGACTCTGCGACAGTGACTGCTCTTGACACACGTGCCGTTGTGCTTCGTGCCTCTGTTGTTGGTGACCTGTATCGTGTGTCTCATTGCACTCCCTCTGCTTCTCCTTCTCCTCCCCCTTCTGCGCGAGTGTTTATCACTGGTGTTCTCTCCTTGGAACACCAGCGCTTGTTACACCGTCGTCTCTGCCATGTGAGCTCAGACACTGTGTCCAAGTTCATTCGTACTCAGCCAGCCCTCGGTCTTGACGCAGCTTCTTTTGAGAAACCGCCCAAGACTGACTGTCTTTTTTGCGCCCAGGGTAAGATGCATCGCTGCTCTTACCCTGACACCTATCGGGCACTGCGCCCACTTGAGTTGGTTCACTCGGACGTTCTCGGCCCTCTCACAGTCGAGTCCCTCTCTGATCGGGGTCGATACATTCTCACTCTGACTGATGACTTCACGCGGATGCGGTGGGTCTACAGCCTGTGCCACAAGAGCGATGCCGCATTGGCAGTCTACCTGTGGCTTGTGATGGCTGAGCGTCAGGCTTGTCATACTCTGCACACATTCCGTTCAGATTGTGGTGGCGAGTTCTTGGGCAAGATGGATGCCTACTTTGCTGAGCACGGTATCTTTCACCAGCTCTCCGCCCCTGCTACACCATAGCAGAACGGTGTGTCTGAGCTTTGGAACCGCACCATGGAAGATGCGGTTTGCACTATGCGGTCTGAGTGCGGTCTACCGGAGTCCTTTGCCTTTGAGGGCTTCTCCTACATGACGTGGGTCTGGAACCGCTTGCCGCATGGTCCGCATCCAGACCATGTCACGCAGTATGAGCTGTGGTTCGGCCATCGCGCTGATCTCTATCTTCGTCGCGTTTGGGGGTCTCTCGCTTGTGTCTGGTACACTCAGGACCTGCAGGGTTCTAAGGTCTCACCTCGGGGACGTACGCATGTGTGCCTTCCTCGGCATCTCCCCCCGGTTGAAGGCTTGGCGGTTTTGGGACCCTGCTCGCCATCGCATTGCCGAGTCTCGAGATGCTCTCTTCTTTGAGACTCTCACCTACTGCGACTTGTCCAGCATTCTGTCGCTGGCCGCCGACCACGTTCCTACCTGTGTGGCTTCTCGGCGGATGGGGGAGACTAGTCCTGCGGATGGGTCTGGCCGGGCTTCCTCACCTTTTGACCGGTCTCCGGCTGCTGACGATCCGGCCATCGTGGCTGTGGGTCCAGTAGCCTCATCTATACCGTCCGACACACCCGATCCTGTGCCACTTCCTTGTTCCACACCAGATCCCGTGCGGGCACCAGTTCCCTCTCACACACCTGATCCTGTATGAGCGTCAGTTCCCTCTGGCACACCTGACCCTGTGTCGGTGTCAGACCCTTCTGGCACACCCGATCCCATACTGGTGCAAGTGCCGGTCCCCTCTGGTACACTTGACCCCTTACCAGTGTCAGTCCCCTCCGTCACACCCACTCCCGTGCATCCACCCATGCCTCCTACGACTCTGACACAGCAGCCTTTCCCGCAGCCTGAGGCGAGCGCTGCGTCAAGGTACTCCCGGGAGCCTGGTGGTCGCCTGTGACCATTGCCTTCTAGAGCTCAGCGGACTGCTAACCCTGTGCCCAGACGATCGACTCGTAGTGTTGAGAGTGGCGAGCCCGGCACAAAGGCCCTTGGCCTGAGTGTCCAGGCATACGACACTGAGATTCACCCAACATGTCATTTTGGCCACAAGTTGGTCTCTCGAGAGTTCTTGGTCGCTTGCGACGCCGCAGCCGGCCTTGTCACGGTCAGACCAAGTCCGGAGGCGTGTGTCTTAGCCACCCGGAGCGCTCCCTTGACGATGCCTGATCCAGGCACGTTGAAGGAGGTACTCTCAGCTCACGATGCAGACCTGTGGTGTGCTGCTTGTGAGGATGAGCTGAGAGCCATCCGTGAGCATGATGTCTATGAGCTTGTCGACCTCACGCCTGGGCGGAGGGCTGTACAGGCCAAGTGGGTCTTTCGCAAGAAGGTCAAGCCTGATGGCACAG
>SZWC01002037.1:164049-196697 GCA_023375785.1 Penium margaritaceum | reverse complement strand
CAGAGCCCACCATTGACCGACAGGCAAGGGAGGCAGGTGACGCTGATCTCTGGGAAAAGGCCATCCAGGAGGAGCTCACACCCCTGAACGAGCATCAGGTCTTTGAGCTTGCTGACCTCCCAGCAGGCCGTAAGCCTGTATCGGCTCCCTGGGTCCTTCGGCGCAAGCTGAAGCTAGATGGCACGATTGACAGATACAAGGTCCGGCTCACCGCCAAGCAATTCTCCCAAATCCCGGGCGTCGAATGTGATGAGACGTTCACCCTTGTTGGGCAGTACACCACTGCCCGAGCTCTCTTGAGCCTGGTAGCACAACATGACTGGGAGCTGGCGCAAAATGATGTCAACAATGCATTCATGTACAGACATCTCGACAAGGAAATCTACATGGTGTAGCCTCCTGGCTTTACAGATGGCACCAACAAGGTTTGGCGGCTGCGCAAGGCCCTCTACGGGCTTAAGCAACCCCCCGCTATTTTAACCTGGAGATCTCATCCACCCTAGAGAAGGGTGGTTACAATCGTACTACTGTTGATCTAAATCTCTTCTTGAGTGCACCCTTGCAGCCCTGTCTGGCCATTCTGATCTACGTGGATGATCTCCTCATAGCGTCACCCAGCCCTTCTGTTGTGCAATCGGTGAAGGCCCTGTTGCAGTCCACCTACAAAATGAAGGACTTGGGTCAAGCTCGTGTGTTCCACTGCATGGAACTTGAGCGTGACCGCCAGCACCGAACGCTGCATGTGCACCACGCTGCCTACATCCGCAGCCTAGGGGAGCGCTTCTCGGCCTTGCTCGCTGTCACTCCCACCGCTGCCACACCGATGACTCTCGCTGGCCAGCGTTTGCTAAATTCACTCAACCAGACTCAGCTGGGCAACACTTTTGATGTCACTGATTACCTTAGCGTGATGGGATCCCTGATGTGTCTTGCCACCACCACCCGTGCGGACGTGGGCTTCTTGGTCAACTTCCATGTTTAGTTTCTCAACAGCCCCGTCAGAGGCATCTCGAGGCTGCGCTGCGTGTCGTCCGCTACGTACTCTCCACAGCATGCGTTGGATTGTGCTACAGATCACAACCCTCTGTGGTTGAAGAAGGGTACACCGACAGTGACTAGGCTCATGACACAGATGCACGTAGTCGCACTGGCTACAACTTTCTTGTGGGTGGGACTGCTATCTGGTGGAAGAGTGGCAAACAGGGTTCTGTTGCACGCAGCTCCAGTGAGGCTCAGTACGTCGCACTCGGTATAGGTACATGTGAAAGTGTCTGGCTGTCTCGCTTGCTACAACAACTTCGTGTGTCCATCCATTGCATCACACTGCGTTACGGCGATCAAAGCACTAAGGCAATCGTTGAGCATGATCGCATGCATCATTCACACACCAAGCACATCAAAATTGAGCATCACTTAGTCCGCGAGTGCACTGCTTTAGGAGAAGTCCAGGTTGTCTCGGTCGACACGCTTCAGTAGCGTGCAGATTTTCTCACCAAAACCCTCAGTACAAGGATGTTCAAGGCTGTTGTGCATGCAGATGAGTTGTTGTGTGCACGTGATGCCCCTGTCAGATGTGACAGCCTCCTGTCCGTTGTCTTTACAGAGATTCTCCAAGTGGTGTATGGGGTGTTTGTCAGTGGGTTATGGGGGAGTGTTGGTTGTGTCTGTCAAACATGCAAGTGACCTCTTGACTCCATTCATTCACACACCATCACTGCAGGTGACAGAGCTGATGTGAAGCCCAAGGCGCTCGCATTGCACATCATTGGCTTCTCACTCTTGTGCAAGACTGGTGCAAGCTTAGCAATGTTCAGTTCCACCTGAAAGAGTTGAGAAAATGCGTGGGAGCTTCCTAGCAATGTTACCATTGACGAGGCATCAGTGCCTGGTCAGACGGTGACGATAATCACAAGTCGTGCACACAACAGCAAGGATCTTGCTAGGCAACAGAAGGCAAAGTTTCAGAATGCTTCAATAGGATTTACAGAGAGTAATGAAAAATGACAGGTCCATGGCATAAGTACCTGCCGTGGCGCACGGCGGGTGTCGCACGCGGTAGTGCAATATCTATCATAAAAGTAGCCCAAAACCACTGTTTTGACCATAACTCAGCGTAGACAAGTCAAAAGGCCACGCCGTCTGAACCTACACATGCAAAATCTCAATCCAAATGCTATGAATGGGTCACATGCATGCATCTGGCAACAAATGGTGGATACACAATGCAAAAACATGCAAATTGGGCCCACGGCCAGTCAAGCGATAAAATCCTGCAAGTTGCAGAAAAATTGCAGAAGGTCCCAAAGAGCATCTAGGACTCTGGGGTGACTGTCGATCAGCTCCAAGCAGGTAGTCCAACACCAGACGATGCCCCGGTGCCAACTGGTTCTGCATCAGGGATCTGCACGAGCATGGACACGGTCGAGTGGTCACAGTAAATTGTACAGGTCGACAGGAGCGTCACAAATCACAATACTCCCCCATGACCCGATGGTACTCATGTCCATACATGTGTAGCACTGAAACAAGTGCAAAAACGAGTGTAGAAGAAGTCGTGACACAAGCATAGACACACCCTGCACTCAACCACTTTTAGGCAAGGGGCGAAGCCTAATGGAACGAATGGCCACCAGAAACTTCCCGGTCGCCAATGCCTTCGTCAAGAAGTCACTGCCGATCCATATGAGGGAGGTCATATGTCGCTCCACCAGATCACGCACGAAGTGATGCTCAACTACAATGTGCTTTGTGTGAGCATGACACACACTAGAGTTCTCCGCAATGGCAAGAGCACTCTGTTTGTCACAGCAAAGCACAATGGCAGGCACTAACTGACCCAGCTCAAGGAACAGGCATTGCAGCCACACTGCCTCAGCAGCCCCTCCACCGAGAGTAACATACTCTCCCTCCGACGAGTTATGTGCAATGCAGCCCTACTTCCCACTACGCTAGGACATAGCGGTACAACCAAGCACAAACATGTAACCGGTGGGACTGCGTCCATGTGGGCTCTAGGCCCAATTGCTGTCGTTGTAGCCTTCAAGAAGCACCGAGTAGTGCAGACGAAAGTAGAGTCCAAGGTTCGGCATGGAAACCACGTACCACACCACTCGCACAGGTACTTATCGGGCTCTAGCACGTGGAGCCTACGAAAACTGTGCAAGGAGGTTGACAGAAAAAGCGATGTCCGGGTGTGTGGTCGTGGCCAGGTATATCACCGATTCTATAAGACGGAGGTATAAGGTCGCATCCACCGTCTCCCCGAGTTGTGTGGGATTGTCCACCTCCAAGGCGTCCTGCCTGACAGGTGTGATAGGTGTAGAGGCCGTGGGCACTACGCAAAGGAGGTCACTGAAGCGCTCCCCCACAACGTGTGTGTATTGGGCCTGTCGCAATAGAAGCGCCTGGCGTCAGCGGTCTCGTATGATCCCCATGCCACGAAACACCGCTGCAAGAGCAAGGTCCTTCATCCTATAGGCAGTGTGGAGAACCGCCTTGGCCTCCTTCATGGCCTCCATGGAGGGAGACGCAACTAGGAGGTCGTCCAAATAGACGAGGATGGCAGTGAACTGCTCATGCGCCTGTTGGATGAAAAGAGAGGGATCTGCCTCGCTCTGTACATATCTCGCATGAGTAAGAGTGTCTGTAATCTCCTCGTTCCAGCACTGAGGAGACTACTTGATTTTGAACTAGGACTTGGGTAAGCACCAGACCTTGTCAACGTCCTCAAAGCCTGGTGGCTGGGCCATGTAAACATCCTCATCTAGAAAGCCATGGAGGAACATATTGTTCACATCCATGTGGTGCAGTTCCTAGTCATGCCGAGCCACCACACCAAAGAGAGCTTGAGCTAAGGTCATGCGACCGATAGGGAAAACGGTGTCTGTGTAATCAATGCCCTTGATGTGAGAGCACCCCTCGACGATGAAGCGAGCCTTGTGGTGTTCCAGTGAGCCATGTGGCCTCACCTTCTTGCAAAAGACCCACTTGACCTGAATCGCCTTTCTCCAAGGTGCAAGGTTGACAAGCTCATAAACGCCTTGCTCTCGAATGGTACGAAGCTCATCCTCGCGGGCAGTATGCCAAGCATCGGCATCCTCTAATGAGAGCGCGTCCCTTAGTGTGCCCGGAACAAGCACCAATGAGGGAGAGCTATGAGTGACGAGTGCACATGCCTCAAAAATGGGCCTGATAACCACGAGGTCGGCTGCTGCATCACAAGCGGTATGAAACTCGCGAGTCAACAGATCATGCCCTACACGACGTGCTGGATGTATCTCTTTATGATCTGTACAGACACTCAGGCCAAAGGCCTTTGTGCCGGGATCGCTACTCGCAATACTACGGGTGGAGGGCCTTGGTGCAGGACCTGACACTCACTGGGCTCCGGAGCCCAATGGTCGAAGACTACCACCGGGTTCACGCAAGTAGCCTAGGCTCACAGGGCTTTCCGCAGACATGGAAATAGGAACAACTACATTCGGTGAGGATTGAGTCATAGTGGGAGGAGAGGCAGGTGAACTGATGGGAGACGTAGGACTGGATGTGGCAGTAGGACCACCTACGAAGACAGGAGTACCGGTTTACAGAGGGACAACATCATAGGTGTCTGTGGGGCGCAAGGGTGCAGGTTAGGAAACAGGCTGGGCAGGAGAGGTCTCTGGGCCCACAGCGATGATCATCGGGTCATTAAGAGCCAGAGACCGAGAAGTGGAGGAGGCTCAAACGGACACATCAGCCTGACGAGAGGTGCTTGTAGGCTGACACTCCCCCATCCATCAAGGAACCTCATACATAAGAACGTGGGTGATAGATATCGCCAGGTAAGATCGCGGTAGGTGTGAAACTTAAAGAAGAGCGCGTCGCAGAACTCAACAAAGCAACGATGGGCGGAGCCCCAGAAACGCCACGCCTTTGACCGCACGGAGATGCCAACGACGGCACACAAACCACCCTGTAGAGAGACCTTGGACCTCTGCTAATCCTCGGTGTACCACACAGAAGCCATTGAGCTCAAGACATGAGCAAGACGCAGATCGGCACGGTGGCCAAACCACAGCTTGTACGGTATAATGTGGTCCGGGAGAGGACCGTATGGGAGGCAGTTTTAGACCCACGTCATGTAGGCAAATCCTTCAAAGGCGAAGGATTCCGGGAGACCGCACTCAGACCGCATAGCATGAATCGCATCCTCCATGGTGCGGTTCCAGTGCTCAGAGACACCGTTCTGCTGAGGAGTGGTAGGAGCACAGACATACTGAAAAACCCCGTGCTTGGCAAAGAAACTGTCCATCTTGCCAAGAAACTCGCCGCCGCGGTCTGAGCAGAAGGTATGTAATGAGTGGCGAGACTGATGCTCAACCATCACTAGTTAGAGACAAACCGCTACAGCGGCATCACTCTTCTGGCGCAGGCTTTAGACCCACCGCATCTGGGTGAAGTCATCGGTCAGGGTCGGGATGTATCGGGCCCAATTGGACAAAGACTCGATAGGAAGAGGACCGCGAAGGTCTGAATGGACCAGCTTGAGAGGACGAAGGGCCCGAGAACGGGAGTCAGGGTAGGTGCAGCGACGCATTTTACCCTGAGCATAGAACGGACAATCAGTCTTGGGCGGCTTCTCAAAAGAGGCCGTGTCAAGACCAAGTGCAGGCTGTGTCCTAATGAGCTTCTACACAATGTCAGAGGCCACATGACATAGACGTCGATGTAGCAGGCATTGGTGCTCAGCATGCAAGACACCAGTGATAAACACACGAGTAGGAGGAGAAGGGGAACAAGGAGAAGAAGAGATCGGAGGAACATGATAAAGATCATCTACAATAGAGGCACAAAGAACAATAGTGCGAGTATCAAGAACAATTAGTGTCACGGAGTCTGCAGTGTGCTTCACAGAGAGTCCCATCAGAGTGCAGGTACACACAGAGAGCAAGTTGAGCTCAAGGTTAGGCACAAAGAACATGTCAAAAAGATACAAGGGGCCAGACGGACCATCGAAGCACACAACCCCAACACCCAGAACCGGGAATGACTGACCAGGGTCTGTGTGAACGGAACGAACAGACGCCACAGGACCGAGGACAACAAAGTCACTACGACAACAGGTCATGTGGTGAGTGGCATCGGAATTGATGATCCAAGTACTACCCAAAACACGACAGGAGGACGTCACTGTGCAACGGACAATGGAACACTCGGCTGGAGATGGGTGCACGCCAACAGAGGAGGGAGAACGACGAAGGGCACACAGGTGAGACTCAGATGTCCAATCTATACTGTCAGGCCCATCATCATCACATGCAAGCTGTGCTCCCCCACACGAGTCATCACGATATACAAGAACAAACAAACAAACAGTCTGTGAACCACCCGGCTCTGACGACACACTCGCACCTCCCTGACAGAAAAGCGCCAGAAGCTGACGGAGCTCGATGATGGTGCGGTCACGCGGGTCTGAGTCTCCGCTGCTTGCCGGTGGGGAAGCGGGAACTACTTTGGTTACGGTCGGCGCGCGACCAGAGGCGATGCTGCTCGACGTAAACCACTCTATGTGTGCAACCTGAAGGCCGCGAGTGATCCGTGCCCAGTCGAGCGGCTCGTGGCAGGCGGTGTACCGGTGAGCGCCTCCATAGTTGTAGTAGTGAACATTATGTCCACTGCTAACGCCTTATGACTGTTGCTGTTGTGACTGTTGCTGGCCCGAGCCACACTCCTTTTTGCCCTTCTTCCCCTATGCTGCTGCTGCCACACCCGGCGTCTATGTCGGGGTAGCTGGGGTGGAAGGGGAAGAGGAGGGCGTGCCAAAGAATGGATAAGGAAATTGCGAGAGATGTGTCGGTGGTAACACGATCACCAGTGCAACAAGTGAACTCTCCTAATGGGCAACGGCTGCCTCATGGGCGGAAGTCACCTGGAGGAAGAGTTGATGTACCCAAGGAAGAAGCTGAAAGGAGGTGGAGAAGGACTAAAGCGCGGCGGTGCTGTGCCTCAAGAAGATGGCGGTATGCTCAATGCAGAATCCAATTATGAGTGTCCGAAGCGCCCACAACTGTGTGACTCCTGAGGTCCCAAGGTGCGTATAGATGCGCATGGCGCGCCGCCAGTATTCGGCTGTAGGCTCGGCAGGTCCCTGACAAAGGGAGTGGAAGGCACGGATGTGAGCCGCGCGGGTGGCGTGCGTCTCTCCAGCAAGTAGGGACAATGCCAGCTCTTAGCCCTGACATGGGTCAGCACCTGAGCCTGTGCCGGCCTCTCCCAGGAATGGGCAAAAATCCATGACAATCTCGCGAGGCATGGCGTAAAGGGGTCCGCGCATCGCCCGAGCCGCCGTCAGCACCTGAGAACGGTCTGTAACCTAGTATTGACGGTGGTAGTCGGGTCAAATCCACTCTGAAATGGCCTAGACCTAGAAGAAGGTCTCCCAGTAGTCAAAGCCGTCCTCGCCCTCATATCGTGGGGGCTGTGTCTTGAAGTCCTTAGGTTGCCGCTCCGTAGGGAGAGCAACCACAGGATGGGAAAGACGAGGGATGGAGAAGATACAGAGATGAGGAAAGTCGCCAAGGTCGGGCTCACGCGAGGATCGGATCTTTGAGAACATGGAAACGGAATGCGTCTGCAGTTGGCGGAGACACTCTTGAAGTATGCAAATTTCCCTCTCATGACTGTTATCCTCCATGCCTGGCATGTCAGGGTCCTCCAAAGGATCAAGAGTTGGTGAGTCTTGTCCTGCCACTCTCCTTGGTGTAGCTGCTAACTACTGTGCAAAAGGTGTAATACAGCCGAACCCCCCAGAGGTCAGCTGTGGGGCTGTGGATTGATTTCGAAGAAGATCGGTGAGCGTGTAGATGGCGTCGGTCTGCTGCTGCTGTAGGCAACATCTCATCCTATTGACTCTGCGGGTTTTCAATAACCTGTGAGCATGAGCTAAGGACCCCTGAGGAGGAGGAGGAGGAAGGATCAGGTGGTCCTTTGTCCTTGTCACCAGTTGGAGCCATGTCAGCGTTTAGTATGGGGCCGAACGTAAGAAATGCCCCGAACAAGAAACGGAAAGTGTTTCTCGACGAGTTGAAATGCTCAAAAGAAAAAAAAGTGTTTAGACCACAAAATTGCTGACGTTAGCACAGCCGATGATGACGTTAGCGTTTTTTATGCTGGGGAAAAAATGTTACGTTTTTTATGCTGGCATATTTTACTCCAGCAATGCTTTTTGGTCACACGAACTTTGCGTAGCCGGCGGGGGTGACCTTGTCGCCCCTTGCTCACGGCAGCGCAACGGCTGCGCATGCCCGTGTAGTGCCATGAAGGCCTGTGTAGTGCCACGAAGGCCTATGTAGTGTTGCACAGTTTGTCCGTAGCTGCACAGTAGTGCTACTATTGTTACAGTCGCTATAGCAGCTGCAATGCTGTTGCTACGGTTATGCTGTTGCCCTGCTGTTGCTGCTAGCGGCTTCTGATGCCACCACTGTTGAGAGTTGCTACTACTGATGCGCAGTGCAAATACTCGCAACCGCTGCCATAAGCTGCTGTTGTGAGCTGCTATTTCCTCTTTTTTTGTACAGGCTGGGAGCCAGATACGGTTGCTGCTGCTCGGCTTGGCTGCTTGAGCTAGTAAATGCTACAGCTCACCTGATGAGGTGGTGGCGACTGCGTGACGATGACGTTGCTGAAAACGGTTACAACGAGTCCTAGGATACGACGGCGGCGGTGACTCTCACTCTTGCCGCTAGTGCTGCGTCTCCGCGGTGCAGCTCAGCAAGAGGGGTCTCGCTGCTCTCATACCATGAGAAAATGCATGGAAGATTCTTAGCGATATTGCCGCTGACTAGGCATCAGTGCCTGGTCAGACGGTGACAACAGTCACAAGTCGTGCACACAACGGCAAGGATCTGGCTAGGCAAAACAAGGCAAAGTATCAGAATGCTGCGATAGCATTTGTAGAGAGTAATGAAAAAGGATAGGTCCATGGCATAAGTACCTGCCGTGGCGCACGGCGGGCTTCGCACGCGGCAGTGCAAGATCTGTCCTAAAACCAACCCAAAACTACTGTTTTGGCCGTAACTCAACGTAGACAAATCAGAACGTTACGCAGTCTGAACCTACACGTGCAGAATCTCAAGTCGGACGCTACGATTGGTCACATTCATGGATCCACCAACAAACGGTGGACATAACATGCAAAAAAATGCAAATCGGGCCCATGGCCAGTCCACCGATAAAATCCTGAAAGCTGTAGAATCTGCAAAAGGTCCCAGATACCATCCAGGACTCTGGGGCAACCGTCGATCAGCTGCGAGCAGGTAGGCCACCATGAGATGACGCCCTGGTGCCACCTGGGTACGTATCAAGGATCTGCACGAGCATGGACATGGCTGAGTGGTCAGAGTAGACTATATAGGTCTATAAGAATGTCACAATCACAACAAGAGTGCCCACTGATTTGTGAACGCTATGATTTGTTGTGGTGTGGCTCAAACATGAGACAGAATACTTGAGAAATGCATGCTTCCACAGACGCTCGTGGTCGACGTGGACCCATGGTTTACAGTTGTGCATGCCGTGCTAGTTATGTAGCTTATTGCACTGCATTGCTGACCCTACGGGGCTACACTCTCGGTCGCTCAATGGTGTGAGAGACCACGGTGGCTTTTGCCAACCAGTTTGGTTCGACCCTGGGATGCTGGCTGGGCCCCGCGTTGAGCTCTTTTTGTGGGTGGCCTGATTGACTGGCTGCTAAGAGCTTGATATCTCTTGACTCTCACACTATTCTCTCGTTGTTCTCTTAAGGTGTTCACTTACTCCTTGTTCTAGATGTCCCCATGGTGTTGGTTTTTGTGGCTTCCACCCGTCACGAGCAATGACGCGGTGATTATCCGTATGCCCAATACTGGTGGTATGGAGCGGCGTTTGTGGAGAGCATGATGAAATCATCCATGATGCGGACGTAGTTGGCTCCAAGGCACCGATGAGTGGTGGTTCCATGCACTAGCAGCTGTCAGACAGCTGCCACGACATCTTGGGTGCTTGCCGAGGTCCTTTCCGGATTTTTTGTACACGACAGAGTTTTCTCAGTGGACTCGGTCTCGAGCCCGATTTGCATGTTTTGCATTGTCTATCCACCAATAGATGCCGGAATTGTACATGTGACCAGTTGTAGCGTCCGACTCAAGATTCTGCATCTCTAGGTTGTGACAGTGGTGCGTTCGCATACCTGTGCGCAGGTTTATGGCCAAAACAGTGATTTTTGGCCAGTTTTAGGACAAATTGACACTACGCGTGCGTCACTTGCTGTAAGATGCAAAAGGTATTTATGTTGTGTTCTTTTCCGTTGTTATCTCTCTTTGCAATTATATTCATTTTTAGCTTCCTCACACTCTGTACGTGTCCGTAGCCAGACCCTCGCAGTTTTGTGTCCAACTTGTGACTGCTGTCACACGTTGACCTAGCGTTGACGCCGAGTGTTGTGGGAAGTGGGTGGGAAGGTTCTAGGAAGTTTTTCTTGGTATCAGAGCAGGAGAGCCACAGCTCGCATTGCAATGCAGCAGAGACGCAACAGCAGCAGTCCTGAGTGGTAGCAGTGGCAACCACCCATAGCAGCAGCAGATCTTGGAAGGATCCACCTTGACTACGTTGTAGGGGAGCAGTCGAGACAGTAGACATAGCGGCTGCAACTACAAGAAACAGTAGCCATAGTAGCAGCGGCGACGGCTAGCAGCTACAGCAATAGTGGCTAAGGTGGCCACTATAGCAACTCCTTGAGGTGCTCTCTCAGTGAGTGGCAGCTCCAGCAGCAACCACCAGTAGCAACCCAAAGTAGCAGCGGTGGCTACGACAACGGTGAGTAGTTGTAGCTATAGCGGCGAAGAGCAGAAGTTGCAGCAACAAAAGCAGCAACAATAGCAGCAGTGCCAACGGCAAGCAGCTGCAGCAGCAATTACGGCTGCCAGTAGCCGCAGCAGCAACAAGAGAAGCATCAGCAGTGAAAGTGAGCAACTGTAGCAGCAGCGGCGGATGGCAGCAACCTCAGTAGCAGCAGCCGTAGCAATAGTAGTGGCAGCAAACAGGGGCAACAAAAGTGGCGGCAAAGAATTGTAGTAGAAGTGGTGGCGGCGGTAAGCAACTACAGTAGCAGCGGCGGCGGGGAGCAGGCGGGAGCGAGCAGCACTAGCGGTAGGTGGCACCGAGCTGTAGCAGCAGTAGCCCAATAGAGCAGTAGCACAACAGCAGCGCGCGGCGGCAGCAGTGTGCAGTATCCGCTACGCACAGCAGCTGCAACAGTAGCGTACAACTACACTATATCACAGCAGCAGTGTGTAGCTTCTGTCACAACGGTACAAGCAGCTGTGTGGCTGGTGTTGGAGGTGCCGGCGTAGTAGCAGCAGCCAAGCGCAAGCTGCTACGGAGCTTCATTGTAGCTTCCGCATGGCAGCTGATCAACACAGCAGTGCGCACCTTTTGTAGCAGGCGCACAAGTAGCTGCACAACTGTTGCAGCAGGTGCACGCGTAGGCGTAACAGGAGCAGGCGCAGCAGTCGCGGGAGCAGTTGCACCTACCCCGGTCGTCACTGTAGTAGCGGGAAGCTACACGATAATTTCCTACTGAGACATGATCGCTCATAAGAGGAGGGGCGGGTACGTCGAGGAGCTCGTCCACGGGCGAGCTCGCCAAGCGAGTTCGCTTAAGGCGAGGTTGCAGCCTGCACACAAAAAAAGGAAACAAGGAGAAGGAGAGGACAAGGGAGGGTCCCCGAGTGGGCCACCCGAGGACAACCCCAAAAGGGGCACCCAAGGAGGTGGCACGTGGGAAAAAGAACAAACAAAACAAAACAAAAAAGGTACAAAAAAGGGAGTGAAGAAAAAACCGGGCGCACCCACGTGTTGGTGCACTAACTCGCCATCGGCAAACGATGATTACCGCAGTAGCAGCAATGACCGCGTGAGACGCGGTAGTAGCAGCTGCGGCGAAGCTGGTCTGAGGCCACAGTCGTCGACTGACGACGGCATCCGGAGCAGCAGCAGTAGTCGTAGAAAAAACAACAGTGAAGGTAACTTGAGTTCGCATGGCAGTCGCGCGATAGATGCGTAGCGGTTGGACATCAACGTACCACCAGTGTGGTGGTGGCTGTCCTCGTGATGGCGTCACAGCACATCTCAGACACTGTGCTTTAATCGCCAGGTTCCCTCTTTGGCCTTGTGCCAACGGAAGTGAGTGTCTTACACACTCGCCCACGCCAGGCTCTTGGGATGAGCACATCGGTGTGGCAAGGGGCGCATCCGGCGCCTTGGCTGGCACCGGCACTACAAGTATGGCTGGCGCCACAAGCACAGTGGCAGTTGCAGCCGTGGCATACGCCCCTGGCATCCAACAACTTTGCCTACTACTTTTGCGACGACCAACACCATGGTTGGCGCCAGTGTCGCCAGCGCCGTGCGAGGTGGTGATTTCCCTGGTTACGGTCCCGCCCTACTCCACAATCCAACTCAGAGGCATCAGCTCATACTGTCGCACCCCTCAGTGGAGCTATGGCGGTATTGTACGTGGAGTTCTAGGGTCTGAGGCGCATGGTACAACAGCTCACTGACCATGTGGTCTCTGAGCGGGCCGTTGCCACCTTCCCCTTCAGGCACCCCCATCTTCCTCCTCGCCATCCTCACCTCCATCAGTGTCATCACCTGACGATGCCACACCTCCCGACCTTAGCTCCACATCTAATGCCCTCCGCTCTGTCCTGGAGTCAGTTGGACTCATCTCGACCGTTGACCCCTCCGCTTCTGTAGTTGTCCCTTCAACTCGGCGTCGTTGCGCTCGCCCTCGGCATGCGAGGTAGCGGACGGCACACTTGGCGCGATGTGCCTAGGAGGCAACAACAGTCGCAGCAATGGCAGACGTCAACACGGAGATGACTCTCTCGTCCCTAGTCGCAGGGTTGGTGCGGCATCCCTTCGCAGCTTCTACCCATGCGTTGGTGAAGGGGAGGATGGAGTGTCCGCCGACGACCAACAGAGAGTCCAGGAGGGTTGCGACAAACGGTGCTTGGCGACGGGACGCTCTCAGTAAGGACGAGACATCCGAGGAGTGGTCCGACATAGAGTCGGAGACGGACGAGTGGTCCGATGCAGAGTTGGAAGCAGACGTAGAGATGGAGATGGAGAGGGAGACTATAGCTGACATAGCAGAGACCACGACCACAGAGGTAGGTATGGCAGCAGAGACCACGATCACATAGGCAGGTGTGGCAGCAGTAGTGGATGGGGCAATAGAAGCAGTGGCGATGACGGCTGACACATGTGGAGCAGACGTCCAGGCATTCGGTGTGTCGGCAAGCATCGACATCGTGACAGTAGCAGCAGTTGTAATCATTGCTTCTGACGGGACGCCGACAGTGGACGCGCTTGTTGGTGCAGACACCACGATGGTTGTCGCTCCTGTAGTTGCTGGTACAGCCTACGCAGGGGTAGCCGGAAAGGCAGGAGACATTGAGGTTGCCAACACTTCCGCTATGGCCAATGCCATTGCGATAGCTGGTTGTGGAGGCACAGCCGTCAGAGAGGACGCAGCTCGAGTAGTCGCTGATGCACCAGCAGCCGAGCAGGCCCCTGCGCTTGAGCGTTTACCCTCTACGCTTCGCGGCCAGGAGGATGCAGTTGCACATGCGGACAGGCACCTACAGGACCTCGCGCTTGAGCTACGTGCACTGAGCACACCTTCGAGCACCGTAGACGCCGCGGGTTGTCCGTTAGCGGCAGTAGACGTCAAGGATGTATACACGTGTCTTGAGGCTACAAAGTTGACATTCCACGATGCAGTATGGAGACGGTTGGACTTGTGCAGGCATTTGGAGGAGGTCATATCAGTGGATGCTTCAGCAGCGACGGCTCGTGCAGGAGCAGCTACTACCATGTTCCACACTGTTAAAAGTTGAGTGGCGGTTGTACCCACGACATCAGTTGAGCCTACAGCAGGTACCCCTAAAGGCACAATTGCCGTGCAGGATGCAGAGCAAGCAACAGACCTCCGGCTCATGGCTGCCCTGACCAGCATCGCTGACACCGTGGCATTTCCTGCCAACGACACATCCACACAAGTCCGAGCTACAGTTCCCGTACCCGAGCACCTGCGCTCCATGCTGAACGAGAAGAAGGTAGATGTGGCTCGAGCGGAGGCGCACGTGCAGAGTCTCATGGCCGAGCTACGGGAGGCCAGTAGCCGGTGTTACACTACTGATGTTCTAGCAAGGCAGGCTGCCGAGGAATGCGTGGAGGATGTGCACACATGTCTCGAGGGAGTTGAGTTGTCTTTACATGATGCACGTCGGAGACGGGCGGACGTTCAGCGGCAGGTGGATGATTGGTTGCGCAATAGTGGTTGGGAGGAGCCCGGGGACACTGTACGGGCTCCCGATGATGGCAACCATGTAGTAGAGGCAAATTCACCGACGGATGCCGCCGTTCGACTAGGAGTCGATAGCCGAGTGATAGGTGTGCCCGCAACAACCGGTGCCTCTGCAGTAGCACCTATTGGAGATGCAGACACTGCAAATTCCCACACATTATCTGGTGTCAACGCCCTACCAGCCGCTGGCGGCCAGACGACGGACGATTTGACAGCTTGCCTATGCGATGAGTCGATGAGGCTGTAGGAGGCCGCGGCTCGGGCCGCCGGACACGCAATCGAGGTCCACCGTCAGGTTCATTTTGCGACTGACCGTCTACATGTCGCAGATGCAGCCACCCAGCCGCGAGCCGCAGCAGAGCGTGATGAGCTGTACACGTGTCTCGATGCTGCAGAGTCCGCGTGGCGATGTGTAGCTCAGCATCTGGCAAGCATGCAACAAGTGATGCAAAAGGAGGAGGACCTCAGCGCTGCACAAGCCACCGTAGTAAGTGACGACAGCAGTGACGACTACGACAACAACGACAACGACATCGAGGACAACGACAGCGACGACGGTGTTCCGGCGTGAGGCTATGTGGGAGCACATCCAAAAAGCATCATTGTCACCCTTTCTATTGTCTTGTAGTGATGTGTGGTCATGGGGGAGCTAGCCTCTGCAGCCCAGGAGGGGTGTTGGTGTGTGGGCTTTGGCCTGACACCCTTCTGAGGACAACGTGGTTAGTTTGTGTCTAGCACGATGTTCCAGTTGAGGTTATGCTGGTCGAGACCCGTGCACCTGGTGACTTGTACTAGTGTGACGTGGAGACCCATTGCCTCCATGTGGTATGTATGTTCCATGCATCCCAGCACGTTGTAGTTACTAGGAAGTTGCATAGGCTGCCTAGTCCATGTTTGGTGAGGTAGGAGAACGCAACAACCACCAATAAGCCAGATGCGCCATGGATGCGGTAACTTGCTTGCAAGTCGTACACTCAACCAAGACAAGAGAGAGACGGGGAGTGAACGAGACAAGTACCGGTGAGCACTCACTCACCACGAGCACAGAGCTCGGGTGAGGAAGAGCCACCACCCGGGGATCGAGCCCAACCTCTCGGCATAACCGAGGGCGGCTACTCACCAATGCACGGTCAGAACTGGCACGGTGGTCCCCTAAGGATCAGCACCCGGGTTAGAAGCAGCTCCCCCATCACATGCAAAGCAAGATAAGATGATGCAGGGCACGGCAATGAGAGAGTACGCCCCTAGCATCTACCGCATCACACACATAGAAAACTCATAAACTCATGCCATGGTCTCATTTTTGTTCATGGTGCTTCTTGGGTCCAGCAGCAGCAGCAGGCTCGAACGCCACCAGCTTCATCCAGAATGGGCATGTTGGGCGTTTCCCCAGGTGGGACCATTGTTACTCAATCTGTACAGAATGTGTGCAGGATGTGAGAGGCAAGAGGGCATACAGTTATGAGTGGCCGACGAACTTTCAACACTCCCCCATGACCCGCAGACAAGCACTCCACACACGCACAAGAGACTTACAAGGAGATGATGGGAGACAGAAAGAACACACAGACAGTCATCCTGGGTCATGCGGACTGATGAGACCAACAGAGTGAATGGCACCTTTGAAGACATTTCGGCTTAGGGCTTTTGTGAGAAAGTCCGCTCTCTGCGACTTGGTATACGCCCATGCGATTTTGACTATGCTAGCAGCAATGCACTCACGAACAAAGTGATGCTCCATATTGATGTGTTTGGTGCGTGAGTGATGCATGCCACTGTTTTCAGCAATGGCTTTTGTGCTCCGATTGTCACATTGCAGAGTGATGTTGCGGATGGAAACACGCAATTGTTGCAACAGGCGACACAGCCAAACAGCTTCACACATGCCTGCACCAAGAGCAACATACTCAGCCTCAGTAGTGCTGCGTGCCACACACCCTTGCTTGCCACTTTTTGAGGAAACTGTAGTGCCACCAATCAAGATGTACCCTGTGCGGCTGCGTGCATCAGTGTCGTGTGCCCAGTCGCTATCAGTGAAGCCATCAACCACGAGGGAGGGCTCAGCACGAAAGAAGAGGCCAACACATGGTGTGGAAAGAACATAGCGAACAATGTGCAAGGCAGCCTCCAGNGCACTCACGAACAAAGTGATGCTCCACATTGATGTGTTTGGTGCGTGAGTGATGCATGCCACTATTTCCAGCAATGGCTTTTGTGCTCCGATTGTCACATTGCAGAGTGATGTTGCGGATGGAAACACGCAATTGTTGCAACAGGCGACACAGCCAAACAGCTTCACACATGCCTGCACCAAGAGCAACATACTCAGCCTCAGTAGTGCTGCGTGCCACACACCCTTGCTTGCCACTTTTTGAGGAAACTGTAGTGCCACCAATCAAGATGTACCCTGTGCGGCTGCGTGCATCAGTGTCGTGTGCCCAGTCGCTATCAGTGAAGCCATCAACCACGAGGGAGGGCTCAGCATGAAAGAAGAGGCCAATACATGGTGTGGAAAGAACATAGCAAACAATGTGCAAGGCAGCCTCCAGGTGTCGTTCACGTGGCCATTGAGAGAATTGTGAGAGGAAGTTGACCACAAAGGCCACATCAGCACGAGTGGTGGTGGCAAGGTACATCAGTGACCCCACGACTCTGAGATACTCAGTCACGTCAACTGTCTCCCCTAGCTTGGAAAGGTCCAATGATTTCAGCAGTGTCTGTCTAGCTGGGGTCATGGGCGTAGAGGCCGTGGGAATGGTAGTGAGAAGTGGACTGAAGCGCTCCCCCGGGCTGGAGATATACGCAGCCTGATGCACGTGGAGAGTGCGGCGTGCACGGTCCCGCTCGAGCTCCATGCCCAAGAAGACACGAGTCGGCCCCAGATCCTTCATCTTGTACGCTGCTTGGAGAAGAGACTTAGCAGTAGTGACTGCAGAGGTGCTGGGAGATGCAATGAGGAGGTCGTCAACATATACCAGGATGGCAACCAGTGGCTGTGACGGAGGGCTGAGAAACAGTGCGGGATCCACTGGGCTTCTTCTGAAGCCGCCCTTTTCCAGGGTTACCGTTATCTCCTAGTTCCAACAGCGAGATGACTGCTTGAGCCCATAGAGGGCCTTACACAGCCGCCACACACGGCTTGTCCCATCCGAAAATCCAGGTGGCTGCACCATGTAGATTTCCTCATCCAGCTTGCCATGAAGGAAGGCATTGTTGACGTCCATTTCCTCCAGCTCCCAGTCATGCTGAGCGACTAGACTGAGCAGTGCTCTGGCAGTGGTGTAGCGACCAACGTGTGCAAACGTCTCATCAAAGTCCACACCTAGAATCTGTGAGAACCCTTTTGCAGTGAGATGCGCTTTATACCGTTCCACAGTGTTGTCTGGGTTGAGTTTGCGTCGATACACCCACTTGGCCGCAACAGCTTTGCGGCCCGGTGGTAAATCCACTAACTCATATACACTGTGCTCTGACAGTGCATCGAGTTTAGCCTTCATGGCCTGTTCCCACTGAGAGGAGTGAGTGGCCGCGCATGCTGCCTGTACCATCACAGGTTCAGGGGGAAGCGGAGAGAGACCGGCGATAGCAAAGCACGAGGCAACATACACAGCGACGGACGACAAAAGAGCAGAGTGGAATTCCTGCTCAACCAGGGAGTAGCCAAGGGCAGTGCTGGGGTGCATGTTAGACGCTGCTGTAGACAGGCCAGAGGTGGTGAGACCAAGGGCCTGAAGGCCAGGGTCACCAGAGACAACAGGGTGTGACTGAGAGGGAAGGGCCCGGAGTCGCCTACCACGCGTGTAGGGCAAGACTGGTGGAACGGTCGCAGAGGAGGAGGGCGTAGTGGGAAGAGGCGCTGCAGGAGAGGAAGGGGAAACATGAACTGGTACAGGGGCGACGGGGGAAGACGGAGAGGTGGAGACAAGCGGAGAAGAGGAGCACGACGCAGCGGGAGGGACAGCGTTGGGAGAGTCAGGGGATGGGCTAAGTGAGGGGGCCAATGGAGCCGTGGAGGGGGCTGAGGCCACTGGAGAGGCAGACAACAAAGGATGCTGATCGGATGGGGAAGTGATAGCAGGGATAGAAGGACGCCCTGAGAAGGGAGCAAGACGCCCCGAGGGCAGAAGACCACCCCCATCCCAAACGGGAGGAGTGAGAGGTCCGCCGAAGCGTGGGGAGTCACGCTCAAACAGGTGTTTGAAGAAGAGAGCATCACGAGATTCAATTACACGGCAGTGGGAGGAATCCCAGAAGCGCCAAGCTTTGGAGAAGGGGGAGACACCAAGAAACACGCACAGGCAACCACGAGGAAAGAGTTTACCCTCCCACTGGTCGGTGGGCACCCAATGTGAAGCAAGGCACCCCCACACTCGTGCAAGATGGAGGTCAGTGCGACGACCAGTCCAGCGTTCAAAAGGGGTGACAGTGTGGGGAAGTGGTCCAAGCGGAATTCTGTTCCACACCCAGGTCATGTAGGAGATGGCTTCAAAAGCAAAGAGAGCAGACTGACCCGAAGCAGAGAGCAAATAACGAACCCCATCAGCAAGGGTGCGGTTCCAACGCTCGGACACGCCATTTTGCTGAGGCGTGTAGGGGGCAGAGGATTCAAGGTGCACACCGCGAGACTCAAGAAAACGGGACGTCGGACCAAAGAATTCATCACCACGGTCACAGCGAAAGACACGCAGAGACCGGAGACAAGCCCGTTCAGCTTGTGGGAGCCAGGACTCAATGACATCCGTGACATTGCTTTTGTGCCGAAGGGCAAAGACCCAGTAGTAGCGGGAGTAGTCATCAATGAGACACAATACATAGCGTCCAAGGCCACCCAGGAAATCCTGGGGCAGGGGACCCATGACATCGGCATGCACCAGATCAAGTGGGTGCAAGGTAGTGGATTCAGAAGTGGAGAAGGGTGAGCGGTGCATTTTGCCACTGGCACAGTCAAGACATGTGGACGTGCAAGGAGGCGAGAAAGTGGCAGAGTCAAGGCCATAGGCAGGTTGAAGGCGAAGGAGGCGCTGGATGGCGGCAGTATGGATGTGACATAGGCGACGATGTAAAAGGTCTGCATGATCAGGGGACAGAGATGGAGCGACATGAACAAAGGCAGATGCAGCAGAAGGTGAGGGCAATGTGAGAGGCACTCGGAATAGGCGATTGCAGCGAACACCGCGGAGAACAACACGACCAGAGGAGCGAAGAGAGATGGATGCAAGGCTGCGGCTAGACGAGAAGTCCATGCCTTGATCGTCAAGGGTGGTTACGGAGAGCAGAATGACTTAAAGATCAGGGACGTACAGGACATCGGGGAGGTAAACAGTGCCGCCAGGGCCAACAAAGCAGACAACACCAACACCTTGAACAGGGAGGAGCTGACCAGAGCCGGTCCGGACTGAACGTACTGACTGAACAGGCCCAAGTGACACGAAGGAGGACCGACAAGATGTCATGTGATGTGTGGCCCCAGAATCAATGATCCAGAGGCCANGCGGCTGGACGAGAAGTCCATGCCTTGATCGTCAAGGGTGGTTACGGAGAGCAGAATGACTTAAAGATCAGGGACGTACAGGACATCGGGGAGGTAAACAGTGCCGCCAGGGCCAACAAAGCAGACAACACCAACACCTTGAACAGGGAGGAGCTGACCAGAGCCGGTCCGGACTGAACGTACTGACTGAACAGGCCCAAGTGACACGAAGGAGGACCGACAAGATGTCATGTGATATGTGGCCCCAGAATCAATGATCCAGAGGCCACATGAGGCACGAGTAGGGGGAAGGACCAAGTAGACAGCCACAGTGCCACGGGCAGGGGAAGAGACAGACTGTCCAAGGCGTGCGGGTTAGGTATGAGACTGCCAGTGCTCAATCCATGCACGATCATCAGGCAATTCCCCTTGCACACCACCAGAGGCAAAACCACGGAGAGTGACATCCGACTCACAAACAGAGACACGAGACTGGCCACTCATACTCTCACCTCCCTGGGAGCGAAGGTGAAGAAGCTCAACCAAGCGATGTTCAAGAGCGTGTTCTTCGTCCCGGCGATCGGAGGAGCGCTCGGAGAGGCGGTCAGATGAGCGGTCTGAGTGGTGGCCATCGTCCCGGGACCATGGAGGGACAGAATAGTGGGAGGATGCCGGCCCGTAGTAGGGGGGACCGGACGGTGGTGGTACCCAGCCCCACGGACTAGGGGCAGGCTGCGACGGCTGAAGTGGGGCTAGTGTGGTAGTCAGGGCAGAGGCAGATGAGGAGGATGAGGACGACGAGACTGTGACTGCAGCAGCAGCAGAGGAGGCAGCAACGCCGGTGCGGGTCCAATGAGCACGCATGGAGGATGCAAGGCGCGCATCGTCGCGGGGAGCCGGACACTTAGGAGCTGAGTGGCCGGTGGCGCCGCAGTTCCAACAGGTGACATCAGCAATTGAGGAACTGGAGCCTCTGCCACCACGTCCGACTCCACGTCCTTTGCCCCCACGACCACCCCCACGACTGGGATGAAGGCCGTTGCTCCCACCGCGGCCGGCTCCCTGCGTTGAGTGAGTTGAGGCCTGAAGGGTGGAGACGGTGGAGGATGCTGTAGTAGAAGCAGAGGGTGAGGAAGTAGTGACAGCTACAATTGCGGCGCGATGTAGTCGCTTGTCTTCGACAGAGTTCCACTAGTCAGTGAGACGTGCAGCAGTAAAGTCAAAGAGGGGGCCAATCCCTACTAGAGAATCAGCAAGGACTGGTGCAGAAGCAAGGTGTTCAAGTTCTGCCTGGGAGACATGGAGGTACAGTTCAGATAGCTCAGGGATAAGGCCAGCAACGATAGACAGACATGCGGAGAGAGGTCATGGTGCAGCCTTGCCCAGGTCACGTAGCAAGCGAAGGCTGCGTGCCCAGTACTCATCTGCTGTCTCGTCTGCCCGCATCTGCAGCGTGTTGAATTGAACAGTGAGTGCACTTTGGGTAGCATGCCTAGTGACAATCTTGCGACGGCAGATGAGTGCATAGGCACCAACTGGGTCAGCAGTGGTGCCCCGGATGGGGTCTGCATTGTACGTACCGATATCATCAAGGAGACTCTCAGGACTAGCGTTAATGAGGGTCCACACAGCACGTGCAGCCTCTGTAGGCTGCGGCACAAAGTATGGCTTGGCGGGTGCATAGTACTCCCACAGCAGTTCACCCTGAGCCCACGCACTGAAGCGTGTCTCCCAAGATGTGAAGGTGATCTTGGAGGTGAACTGTGGCAGAGGTGTTTCAAAGTCCTTCTGTCGCGCTGGTGGGGGAGTACGAACAGAGGCGGTTGCAGCTGTGACAGATGGGGAGGAGGAGTGAGCAGCGCCACCAGCAGGTGGTGCTGATGAGCCTGTAGATCCTGACTGATCAGCAGGAAGGGCTACCGCAAAAGTCGGCACAGTGCGAAGACATTCAAGAACTAACGCAGCTACTTTTGCGGCTAACTCCTGTTGTGCATCCCTCTCACGATCAAGCTCATCTTGTGCCTTTCGACGCTCAGCCTGTGCTTCGCTAAGAGCGGCCTGGAGGGCCTCAGGCTTGTCATCCAGTCCTGGCATGGTGAGCGTGTAAGAATACTAGTGCAAAACTGCTGTTAAGAATGAGGGGAAAGAGGAAGAGAGGCTGGGCATGCAGAGTGAGAGACGGTCTCACTGATCTGGTGACGGTACAGTAGAGTGAAGAGAGGAGCAACCACTGCAGTTGCCAAGGAGGAGAGCACTGCTACCCACCCAGCAAGCGCCACCGTGAGGTACAGGAGGCCGGTGACAGTGGCTCCAGCCACTACCGTAGATGCAGATGCAACGAGGACCCTTGTGACGACGTGTGGAGTCAGCTGCCGTGGAGAACCTGTGGGAGTTAGGACAGCTGCTGCGGTGGAGGCACAGATGGAGCCGACGGGGGCAGCAGTGGCGTCAGCAGCAGATGAAGCTGCAGTGGCGACAGAGGCTGTTGTTGTTGTGATCTGAGTGGCAATGTTTGCCGCGGCCGCTGCAAGCAGTGTGAGAGAGGCTGTTGCGTGAGCGTAGGCTTCCGACGCACGACCGAGAGCACTTTGAGTGGGTGCTCTGCAGGCACGAGCGGTTACAACAAAGGTTGCTGCGGCCCCTGCTGCTGCGTCAAGCACCGCACCTGCGATGCCGATGGAGTCAGTGTGCACTGGCAGCAACGGGATGACACCCGGGACCTCTGGAGTTGGAGATGGTTCAGCAGAGGTGGTGGTAGCAGGGGAGGGACCGGCTGTGGTGTTGGAGGTAGATGCAGATGTGAAGGGTGGAGTGTCGACTCAAGGGTGGAGTGCCGACTCCAGATTGCATGATTGGAGAACGAGGAGGGGATGGTGGCAGGTCGTCTACCGTCTAAACTTGTCCGTTAATCTCCTCCTCTTGTGCAGCCGCTGCCCTTTCTAAGTCCCCTTGCCAATAGTTGGAGTCGAGCATGCGAAACCAGATGGGAGTGTCGTTGTCTGGAGGCGTAGGTGGGTAGTGGTCCCTAGGTTCCTCCCACCCGCCGTCAGCGTGACGTGCGGCAGTCCGAGGAGAATCAAGCTCCTCGTCAGGGGGTCCGTCGTGTGGTGGGGAATCCAGGTTCACTGATGAGGCTGTGCACGCAGCTGGAGGTAGAGGAGAGTCCAGGTGACGCCCTGGACCCTCAATGGGGGACAGGAAGAGGAACCACAGGTGTTGGACACCCTAGGGTGTCCGCAGGGCAATGCTGAGAGAGCTACCAACTGCGTGNTCTAAACTTGTCCGTTAATCTCCTCCTCTTGTGCAGCCGCTGCCCTTTCTAAGTCCCCTTGCCAATAGTTGGAGTCGAGCATGCGAAACCAGATGGGAGTGTCGTTGTCTGGAGGCGTAGGTGGGTAGTGGTCCCTAGGTTCCTCCCACCCGCCGTCAGCGTGACGTGCGGCAGTCCGAGGAGAATCAAGCTCCTCGTCAGGGGGTCCGTCGTGTGGTGGGGAATCCAGGTTCACTGATGAGGCTGTGCACGCAGCTGGAGGTAGAGGAGAGTCCAGGTGACGCCCTGGACCCTCAATGGGGGACAGGAAGAGGAACCACAGGTGTTGGACACCCTAGGGTGTCCGCAGGGCAATGCTGAGAGAGCTACCAACTGCGTGCACCTGAGACACTATGCTGCCAGGAGAGAATGAGAAGGGAAAGAGGGATACACGAGGGCAGCTGGCTGCAACAAGATGCAGCCAGGAGCAACGAGAAGGTGAACAGTGCGTACCCACACCGTAGAAGACCTCAAGAGCTGCAAGGTGTAGCTGTAGAGGGGAGTGGGACAGTCGGAGATGTGAGGGCCAGCGGAGACACCGACAGCGTACAACCCAGTAGTGAAGAAAGGCGGACGATGCGCTTACAACCCACGGACAACCGTGGGGGCGGCCAAGAGCGGCTGCGAAGAGACGGTAGGGTGCAGTGCAAGGGGCCGGGTGAGACGCTGGCCACTAACGACGAGTAGGGTACTCCCGAGCGAGCGGGGTAGAACCCGCTGGGTCCCGGGAGACGACCACACGTCGAGAGATGTCGAGGGTGGTGAGCGCAACGACTCAGATGGCTGCTGCTAGTTGGCCCTTGTGGATGTGCGCAATTGCCTCGGGAACATCAGAAGTGATGCAACGGCCATGGGAGAGGTGGCTGTAGACTCGAAGGACCAGGATCGCGAAGCCGTGAGAGAGAAAACTCACCTGCTCACCTGCTCTGATACCTGTAGTTACGAGGAAGTTGCATAAGCTGCCTAGTCCATGTTTGGTGAGGTAGAAGAACTCAACAACCACCAATAAACCAGATGCGCCATGGATGCGGTAACTTGCTTGCAAGTCTTATACTCAACCAAGACAAGAGAGATGGGGAGCGAGCGAGACAAGTACCGGTGAGCACTGACTCACCACGAGCATAGAGCTCGGGTGAGCAAGATCCGACACCCGGGGATCGAGGCCGACCTCTCGGCATAACCGAGGGCGTCTATTCACCAATGCAAGGTCAGTACCGGCACGGTGGTCCCCTAAGGATCAGCACCCGGGTTAGAAGTAGCTCCCCCATCACATGCAAAGCAACATAAGATGATGCAGGGCACGGCAGTGAGAGAGTACGCCCCTAGCATCTACCGCATCACACACATAGAAAACTCATAAAGTCATGCCATGGTCTCATTTGTGTTCATGGTGCTTCCTGGGTCCAGCAGCAGCAGCAGGCTCAAACACCACCAGCTTCATCCAGAATGGGCATGTTGAGCATTTCCCCGAGTGGGACCATTGTTACTCAATCTGTATAGAATGTGTGCAGGATGTGAGAGGCAAGAGGGCATAGAGTTATGAGTGGTCGACGAACTTTCAACACACATGTGGTCGAGACCCAGAACCCGGAGACAAGTTCCAAGGGTCATGAGGATACCTTCTGGATTTGTACCTGTTGTGTGACGTTTGGCACGTGGGTGTGTGCATTATGTGTTGCACGGTCGAGACTCGGGCACTTCGTGAGTTACACCACTGTCTCGAGGAGACCTTGTATAATGGTTGGTGTTTACGACGGACAGTGAGTGTAGCCCCTCACTTGATATTGCAGTGACGGCTGTGGCAGCCAGGGGGAGTGTTGGTTTGTTTGGTTTCCACCCGTCATGGGCGATGACGCAGTGGTCATCCGTATACGCAATACCGGTGGTATGGAGCGGCATTGCTGGAGAGCATGACGACAAGATCCATGATGCGGACGTAGCTGGCCCTAGGGCACCGGCGAGTGGTGGCTCCGTGCACTAGCAGTTACCAGACAGATGCGACAACATCCCGGATGCTTACCGGGGTCCTTTCCGGATTTTCTGCAGACGCAAGAGTTTTCTTGGTGGACTGGCTCTCGAGCCTGATTTGCATGTTCTGCATTGATTGTCCACCGATCAATGCCGGACTTGTGTGTGTGACTAGTTGTAGCATTGGGCTCAAATGGAAAACCTAGGCAGCAGGTTGGGGCAGCAGCGTTGTTGATGCAGTGTGCAGGCTTCCACGCTCATTGCTTAAGTCAGCTGCCCCCTCAGTCTGCTGCTCTAGAGTCTAATTCTTGAAGCTCTGGGTTTGTTACTCAGAAACGTGTGCGCCAGAGTTAGCGCCAGAAAGTAGCTGAAAACTGAAGGTAACTGGTTAGGAATGAAGAATGAGCAACAATGGTAGACCCCTCCAAGTTCTAGCTTCCCCCCACTAGTATAGTAGTTGTTTCTCAGCTAACCAGCCAATAAGAAAATAGCTCTGGACCTATTTTCTGGCTGGCAGGGTTTTCTCGGTGAGCCTTGCCAGACGCCTGACAGCCCAAAACTCGGGCGTCGTCCATTTTGCCTAAAAACTGGACCATGCCATAATACTGACGCTGCGAACGCAGTTGCGCGGTCAGAATCAGCTAGAAATATAGTAGCAAAGAGTTATGGCTGCCCGAACCCAGGCAGTGCCTACGGTGGTCCAAGATGTCGAACAGGGCCATACATGATGCAACAAGGACCCTAGGCAGAGCATGACGATGCAGACGTGACGGGAAGCGCTGGACGCATGCAGACAGCAATTCCGGTGGCAGTGACCGCCGGCAACACGACCGCCGAGGAGGCCTGCCGATGGAGCTGAGCACGTCGCCGAAGAGAGGAGGTTCCAGCAAACTGCGAGTAGACCTCAGCGTGCGTCGGCTGCACCTGACAACCCTCCATCAGCGTCGAGTCTCGCCGTCAGTCATCTGCACGCCGATGTACACAAGCCGGGAGGACAGAACAGAGTACAATGATAGATGCGCAAAAACCAACACTCCCCCATGACTCACAGGCGTAGTGTACATGGGCGGGCAGAGAAACGGTCAACATCCAGACTCCCCCAAGGTACACAGAGATGCAGGCAGAGACAAAGAGGGCAACTCACGGACGCACACCGACTGAACTCACAGCCTTCTTGAACGAGTCCCGCTTCAGTGCCTTGGTCAGGAAGTCAGCCAGCTGTCGTGTTGTCTCAACCCATACGATGCTGATGCTGCCGTCATGCAACAACAAACACACATAGTGATACTCAATATTGATGTGCTTTGTGCGTATGTGATGCACACCGTCATTGTCGGCGATGGCCATGGCACTCTCATTGTCACAATGCAAGGTGATGGATGCGACAGACTGACGCAACTTGGACAGCAGACGACGCAACCACACACTCTCACACGCGCCTGAGCCAAGGGCCACGTACTCAGCCTCAGCAGTGCTGCGTGCAATGCACCCCTGCTTACCACTGAGCCAAGACACGGCTGTGCCGCCGACTAGAAAGATCTAACCCGTGCGACTCTTACTGTCAGGTGTTCAGGGCGTGGACGTCTCATGGTGGATCCCGCGCGAGGCGAGAAAGGTTGTTGCCTCACCCAGGTACTCGCCACCTTGATTGGAGCGAAAGCGGCGAAGGGGATGGCCACACTCGCGCTCCACAAGGAAAACCCAGTCCTGAATGGTTCGGGCGACATCGCTCTTCTGCCGAAGGCAGAAGACCCAACGGTAGCGAGAATAGTCGTTCGTAAGAGTGAGGACATAGCGGCCATGCTCACCGACGGACTCGGTGGGGAGAGGGTCCATGACATCCGAGTGGACAAGGTCAAGAGGGGCGGAAGCACGGGAGGAAGGGAGGGGGTACGTGGACCGGCGCATCTTCCCCTGAGCGTAGTCAATGCACTCAGTGGCGCACGGGAGAGGGAAAGTCTCCGGGTCCAGGCCCTTGGCCGGCTGGGTGCGGAGCATGCTTTCTACGGCGGCAGAGTGGACGTGGCAAAGGCGGCGGTGCAAGAGGCGGGTGTGCTAAGGAGAAAGCGTGTTGGTGACAAACACATGACCTGTGGCGGCCGACGGGGAGGAGATGGGAGGGGAAGAGGAGAGGCGAGGAACGTGCCACAAGTTGCCACTGGCGGTGGCGTGCAGTACGACAAGACCAGACGGACGCAACGACACAGTGCCGACACCACGCTAGTGCACAACGTCCATGCTCATGTGGTCAAGGGCAGTCACGGACAGGAGGCTGAGCTTGAGACTAGGGACGAAGAGAATATCGGTCAAAAAGACGTCACCGGTCGGACCACGGAAATGAACGACGCCAACACCACGGACAGGCAACACCTATCCGGAACCTGTCCGGACACCGGAGACGTCGTCGACAGGACCGAGCATACTGAAGGGCTCAGGAGAGCCCGTCATGTGATGCGTGGCCCCGGAGTCGATAATCCAGGTCTCAGCAGGGTCCTGGACAGGGGTCGCCAGGTCACTCACGATCATATGGCAGCAAGCAAGGGACGCGGACGCGGTGGAAGGAGGCGCGAGATGAGACTGCCAATCGTCAAGCCATGCAATGTCGTCAAGGAGTGGGGTGGAGGAGACTATGAGAGACGACAAGACAGACGAGGAAATGGAACAGGACCGCAGCTCAGTCTCAGTCATACAGGGATGGGCCGGAGGGCAGGAGGTGACGCAACTCGCACTTCCCTGGGGAGGAGGGCGAGGCAGGCCAAGCTAGAGCGCGATGAACTGCTCCAGCTGACGCTCACGGGAGGACGGCCCAGGAGTGTAGACGGAGTGCGGAGTCATGGCGCCGGAGCCCGGGTAGGAGGAGGGTTGAGCCGGCGAAGGTAGCGGAGGTCCCGACGTCTGAGGGTAGTACTGCTACGGCGCGGGTGTCTGCGGGACAGGCGGAGCTGTCGGAGTGGCAGAGCTGCTAGACGAGGTCGGAGTGTCAGGGCGAGCAGCAGCGACGGTAGCAGAAGCGAGGCGGCGCATGGTGGCAATGATGCACGCCTCGTCTGTCAGGAGAGGGAACGTGTACCACCCGTGCCCGGGCTTGCCATAGTTGTTGCAGACCGAGCAACCACCGTTGGACCCGGTCGATGACTGCTGCTGCTGTTGTTGCGGTGAATCCTTGCCTTTCATGTTCTGACTTTTTTTTTCTTCCCCGAACACGATGAGGTAGCTGCGATGGGGGAGGCGACGGCCACGGAGGCAACCGCATGGGAGGCGACGGCAGGGGATGCAAGGGCCTCCGTGCGGTGGAGCTGGGACTCCTGGCGAGCTTCCTCTATGCGGAGGAAGAGCTCATATGCCCAGGGCATGAGGGTGCCCTGGGCCTCCATGGTGGATAGGACGTCCTGAGGGTAGTGGACGAAGACGTCCGCGTACACGCTGGTGGCGCCGCGCTTGATGGTGAGGAGCGCGGACAGAGGGGGCGAAGCAGATTTGCCGAGTCGACGGAGGATGTCCACCGCCCGCAGCCAGTAGGCAGTGACCGTCTCGGTCTCCCCCATGTGCAGGGAGTTGAACTCCCGGAGCAGACGGCTGATCTCAGCATCACTGGACAGGCGATGGGGCCTGGTGAGGACGTGTCATGCGGTTGCAGGGACTGGGATGTCGCCAGCGGTGAAGTCACCGAGAAAAGGGCTCCAGGACAAGGCGAGAAGTTGGGGGGCGACTGGTACAAGGGCACGGACGGCGCGACCAGCGTCATATAGCTGATCAGCCTGGGTGGAGTCGTAAGGGAGGGTGTAGTAGGCCCACAGACCCTCACCATGCGCCCAGATCCGGAAGCTGAGCTCCCAACTCCGGAACTGCTCGCCGGCCTGAAGCGACGGTGGCGGTGTCTCAAAGTCCTTCTGCCTGCGGTCGGCACCCAGAGTGGGGCCAAGGACTGAGGTCACTGTCTGCCGTTGGCGCTGAGTCTACTGCTGTGCCAGGTTGTACGTGGCAGCGGACACAGCGGTGCTAGCGTGCCTTGGAGGGATGAACGACGGCAGCACACTGGTGGCAGTTTGGGAGGCGACTGGTTGTACCGTTGCAAGCTGCTGCGCCAAGGCGGGGAGCTGTTGCTGAAGAGCAGCGAGCGGGTCAGGGTTGCCGCCAACGTTACCAGTGGGCTGCTGCTGATGCTGTTGCTGCTGCTATAGGGGCAGCGGCTACTGCTGCTGTAGCAGTGGCTGCTGCTGTTGTAGCAGCGGCGGGTGCTGGTGCTGAGGCGGCGGCGGTTGCTCCTGCTGCTGCTGCTGCTTCGGCTGCTGCTGGTGCAGCGGCGGCAATTGCTGTTTTCGTGGCGGCGGCGGCTGTTCCTGCTGTTGCGGCGGCGGCGGCTGCTCCTGCTACTGCGACAGCGGCAGCTGCTACTGTTGTTGCGGTAGCGGCGGTTGCTGCTGCTGTTGTTGTAGCGGCGGCGGGTGGTGCTGTTGCTGCTGCTGCTGCTGCAATCGCTGCAAGAAAGGAGGGGTAGGGGTCCCCAATAGAGGAGGACCCCTCCTCGCCGGGATTCCCAGCCATGACTTAGTGTCTCTTGTGTTTTTTTTTCTTTTCTTATTTTCTTAGTGTTACTGATGGCAGCAGGAGGCTGGGGAGGTGGGGATTCTACCCACCCTTTTGGCCTTCCCCCTTTCCCTTTGCCCCCCCCCCTTTTTTTGTGTTGATGACATCAGCAGTGAGGTCAGTAGTGACGTCAGCAGAGGGGTGTTCACGTCAGCAGCGGCGATTGTTGGGGCCGCCGCTGCTGCTATTGCTGTCGATGCTGATGCAGCCGCTACTACTGCTGCTGTTGCTACTGCTGCTCCTGTTGCTACTGTTCCTGCTAGTACTGCTGTTGCTGCTAATTGTTGTTGTTGCTGCTGCTACTCTAGCTGCTGCTGCTGCTGCTGCAGCAGCTGCTGCTGCTGCTGCTACTGTTGCTGTTTGCTGCTGCTGCTACTGCTGCTGCTACTATTGCTACAGCTGCTATTGCTATTGCTGCTTGAGTTGCAACTGCAGCTGCTGTTGCTGCGAGCTGCTGCGGCTGTAGTGGCTGCTGTAGCTCGCTGCTGCTCCTGCGCCCTGTTGTAGCTGCTACGTGCTGTAGCAGCTGCTCGCTGTTGCGGCGAGCTGCTGTAGCAAGGTGCGGGGGTGGGGGATTTTTTTTGTTGCCTCTTTTTTGTCTTTCTTTTTTTTTTCCTTGTCACAACGGGCAACAGCTCGCTGTCTACAGCAAGCAGCGGGCTGCTGCTCGCCTGGCAGCATCGGGCTACTACTCACTGCTCGCTCATTTCGAGTAGCGAGTAGCAGCAGCCGCGGCTGGCAGCTGCCAGCTGCAACTCGCTGCTGCTACTGCTGCAGCTCGCTGCTGCTGCAGCCCGCTACAGCAGCTTCTGCAGCCCGCTACTGCTGCTACCCGTTACTGCAGCTGTTACGTACTGCGGCTGCTGCTTGCTGCCACTGCGGGCTACTGTTGCGAGCTGCTGCTACGCGCTGTTGCTACGCATTGCTGCTGCTGCTGCTTTTGCGAGCTGCTGCTGCTGAAGGTTGCAACGAGCCGTTGCTTCTGCCTACTGCTGGTGGTGCCAGTCACTGCACCTAGGTGACGTTGCCACTAGAGTCGTCGCCCTCAGACGTCAGACGCCGCGTGCCGCTCACCTCCTTGCGTCACGCGTGGGGGTCAGTGCTGCCGAAAAAATTTCGGCCGCATTTCCCCTAGCCCAGTGGCCGTGGGAAAAAATCTGACGCCGCCACCAGGCGGGTCAAGGCTGCCGGAAACAATTCGGTAGTATTTCCCTTACACTAGCGCGTATGGGGGTCCGTCGGCGTTGTCTGGTACCTGTTCGCCAGTCTTCTGCTGCAGCTGCTACGCTCTGGCTCTGATACCAGAATGGAAAACTTAGGCAGCAGGTTGGGGCAGCAGCGTTGTTGATGCAGCGTGCGGGCTTCCACACTCGTAGCTTATGTCAGCTGCCCCCTCAGTCTGCTGCTCTAAAGTCTAAATCTGGAAGCTCTGGGTTTGTTACTCAGAAACGCGCGCGCCAGAGTTAGCGCCAGAAAGCAGCTGCAAACTGAAATTAATTGGTTAGGAATGAAGAATGAGCAACAATGGGAGACCCCTCCAAGTTATAGCTCCCCCCACTAGTGTAGAAGTTGTTACTCAGCTAACCAGCCAATCAGAAAATAGCTCTGGACCTATTTTCTTGCTAGCAGGGTTTTCTCGGTGAGCCCTGCCAGACGCCCGACAGCCCAAAACCTGGGCGTCGTCCGTTTTGCCTGAAAACTGGACCATACCATAATACCGACGCTGCGAACGCAGTTGTGCGGTCAGAATCAGCTAGAAAAATAGTAGCAAAGAGTTATGGCTGCCCGAACCCAGGCAGTGCCTACGGTGGTCCAAGATGCCGAACAGCGCCATACAGCATGCAACAAGGACCCTAGGCAGAGCATGACGATGCAAACGCGACGGGACGCGCTGGACGCATGCAGACAGCAATTGCGGTGGCAGTGACCGCCGGCAAAACGACCGCCGAGGAGGCCTGCCAATGGAGCTGAGCACGTCGCCAGAGAGAGGAGGTTCGAGCGAACTGCGAGTAGACCTCAACGTGCGTCGGCTCCACCTGACAACCCTCCATCAGCGTCGAGTCTCGCCGTCAGTCATCTGCACGCCGATGTCCACAAGCCGAGAGGACTCAACAGAGTACAATGATGGATGCGCAAAAACCAACAGGCTCAACATTCTGCATCTGTAGGCTCTGACGGTGGTGCCTTCGGATACCTGTGCGCAGGTTTATAGCCAAAACAGTGATGTTAGGCCAGCTTTAGGAAAAATAGACACTGCGCGTGCATCACTTGCTGCGAGACTCATCAGGTATTTTTGTTGTGTTTTTGTTAGTTGTCATTTCTCTGTGCAATTATACTCATTTTGAGCTTCCTGACACTCTCTACGTGTCCCTACCCAGACCCTTGCAGTTTTGTCTCTGACTCGTGACTGTAGTTACACACTAACCTAGCGCTTACGCCTAGTGTTCCGGCAAGTGGTTCGGAAGGTTTTTGGATGGATGTTGTTCAAGTGTACCTTGCGCGATAGAGAGGGTGTGCTGGCCTCTTGCCACTACTTAAAGGTGAGAGACAGCTCCTAGCACTGCTGTCGCTAGCGTGGCAACGCAAGCCAGCTAGCTAACTCACTAGAGCACACAGGTGGAGGTGAGAACAGCAAGGGGTTGGCTAGGGACACAAACACAAGTGTCAGAAGCTGCAAATGTTGAAATGTGCAGAGAGGAACGACAACTGAGGTCTGGCCAACCTAAATAGTGCCACGGACCTAGTGGATGCACACACGCACACATGGTGCACAACGGCGCTATTTTTCTAGCAGGACAAAACAGTGGCAAAAACACAGTTTTGGTCATAATTCCCTACAGACACGTCAGAACGATGAGCCGTTTGAACCAGAACAGCCACGTCAACGAGATCTACATCCTGATAGGCTGCACGCCTACGTGCTG
>SZWC01002037.1:75274-95879 GCA_023375785.1 Penium margaritaceum | reverse complement strand
CCCGCCACGACCCCCCCCCCCCTCCCCCACCCCCCAACATTTTCAAAAAGGAGGGCCTAAATACAAATATAAAATGAGCCAGAACTCCTCCCCTGTATTATAAAAATCCTGAGGGGCAAGTGCATCTCAGCTGCTGTATATGCGCCCCGCACCTATAACAACTGTCAAAAGAAGAACTTCACGGAGGCAGGGACCTATTTGGGAAGCGCATACATTTGAAATGTCGAGTTAGAAATCTGATGTCTCAAATATTCCGCGTTCTAGTTGTATCTCTGTCGATGAATGGTAACCTTTAAGTTGTGTATCCTATGTAACAAACAGTCAGCGGGTTAAAGTGAATAGCGAGTCCTAAGAGTGCATAACATCGCTGAATTGGGTCCAAGATCCTTCATTCTGAGTTTTCATCCTTTCTTGTTCCTCACAATTGGTTTGGCGAAGTGCAAAGATCAGGTGGCCGATCGAATATCCAGGTGAAAAAAAAGCTTTTTACTCCCGAAACATGACTGAACTTCAAGGCAGCCGAAAATGGATGCCTGTATCTATTTCGGTTTCCTTCAAATGCGATGAGAAAGCCTTTTCATTTTTTTCCATGTTCTGCATTCAAGCCAATCTGGTCTACAGTAAACATTTGATTGGTGTGCTACTTTTGAGGAAGGATTCTGACTCCTCAAAATCTCATATTCGTGGAGCGAATGTACAAACATCGCGACTATGCATTACGCGTTAGTCTCAACTATTTGCCTCCACGTTTTTTACAACTGGCTCCTACCATAGCCATTAACACGTCGTGGGAGGCATTCGACAGAATGGCGCTTCGATTCTCGGTGTTTCCATTTGACGAGGGCTCACTACGGAATCAAGGAAAACCGATAGAACAGATGCATGCCTCCACCTCAAAGGTGCGGTCAAAAGAGGCAATTCTTGAAGTTTTCTCCAAACCTGCAATTCATTCTTAATTGCCTAAAACAAGCTCAACCACAACGATTTGTTTGCGCTCAGTCCTTACATGTTCCATGATTCTCAATCGGATAGAAATAAAAGAAAGAGAAAGAAAGAAAGGGATTTGCCTCGCTCTGTACATATCCCGCACGAGTGAGGATGCTTGTTATGTTCTCGTTCCAACACGAAGGAGACTGCTTGAGGCCGTGCAAGAACTTGTGCAAGCGCCAGACCTTGTCATCGTCGTCAAAGCCGGGTGGCTGAGCCACGTAAATCTCCTCATGTAGAGAGCCATGGAGGCACACATTGTTCACATCGATCAGGTGCAGTTCCTAGTCATGCTGAGCCACTACACTGAAGAGAGCTTGAGCTAACATAATGCGGCCGACATGGGCAAAGGTGTCAGTGTAATCGATGCCCTCAATCTGAGAGTACCCCTTGACGACCGAGCGAGCCGTGTGGCGTTCCAGTGAGCCATCCGACTTCACTTTCTTGCGTAAGACCCACTTGACCTGAATAGCCTTCCTCCCAGGTGGAGGGTCGACTAGCTCGTAAACGCCGTGCTCTCGGATGGCGCGAAGCTCATCCTCGTATGCAGCACGCCAAGCATCAGCATCCAGTGACAAGTGAGCTTCCCTCAGTGTGCCCGGGTCACACACCATAGAGAGAGAGCTCTGCGTAGTAAGACTGCACGCCTCAATGCTAGGTCCGATCACCACAAGATCGGCTGCTACATCACAAGCGATATGAAACTCGCGAGTGATGAGGTCGTGCCCTACAAGACACACTGGATGTAACTCTATGTGCTCTGTGCGGACACTCAAGCCTAAGGCCTTTGTGCTAGGATCACCACTCGCGATGCCACGAGTGCAGTGCCTGGGTGCGGGACCAGACACTCGCTGAGCTCCGGAGTCCAATGGTCGAAGCCGACCGCCAGGCTCACGGGAGTAACCCGGGCTCGAGGGGCGTATCTCAGGCTCAAGAACGGGCACAATCGTAGCTAGAGAGGGTTGAGGGAAGGAAGCTGGTGATGCCGTGCGAGGAGATGCGGGTGTGGGAGACACGGGGCGCGGTGTGACAGTAGGAGCAGGTGAGGCAGGTCCATGCACGAAGGCAGGAGTGCCAGCGGACGCAGGTACGGTCACAGGAGTACGCACAGGTAAATGATCATGGGTACCTCTGGGGTGCGAGGGGACATGGGTAGAAGCCGGTGGTGCTAGAGAGATCTCTCGACCGACAGCGATGATTGCAAGGTCATCAAGAGCCGGAGAAGTGCAGGGAGCTCGAACGGACACATCAGCCTGGCGAGCAGTGCTCGTAGGCGCAGACTTTCCCATCCGTCGAGAAACCTCACATGTAGGAACGTGTGTGATGGACAACGACGTGATTGAAGTCAGATCACGATAGGTGAGGGACTCAAAGAGGAGCGCGTCGCGTGACTCAACAATGTGACGATGAGCACGGTCCCAAACACGCCATGCCTTCGACCGCGGGGAGATGCCAACGAAGGCACACAAGAGACCTCGTGGTGAGACCTTGGACCCCTGCTGGTCCTCGGTGTACCACACAAAAGCCAAGGATCCCCAATCGCGAGCGAGGCACAAGTCAGCACGGTGGCCAAACCAGAGCTCATACGGTGTGACGTGGTCCGGAAGAGGACCGTGCGCGAGGCGGTTCCAGAGCCAAGTCATGTAGGCGAAGCCTTCAAAAGCGAAGGACTCCGGGAGACCGCACTCAAACCGCATAGCGCGAACCGCATCCTCCATAGTGCGGTTCCAGCGCTCAGAAACAACGTTCTGTTGAGGAGTAGCAAGAGCGGAGACCTGGTGAAAAATCCCGTGCTCGGCGAAGAAGTTGTCCATCTCGCCAAGAAACTCGCCGCCACAATCCGAGCAGAAGGTGTGCAGCGTGTGGCGGGACTGGCGCTCAGCCATCACTAGCCACAGGCGAACCGCGAGAGCGGCGTCACTCTTCTGGCACAGGCTGTAGACCAACCGCATCCGGGTGAAGTCATCAGTCACGGTCAGGATGTATCGACCCCGATCGGAAAGAGACTCGACAGGAAAGAGACCAAGAAGGTCCAAATGGACTAACTCGAGAGGGCGAAGTGCGCATGAACGTGTGTCAGGGTAGGTGCAACGATGCATCTTACCCTGAGCGCAGAAGAGATAGTCGGTCTTGGGCGGCTTCTCGAAAGAAGCCGCGTCATGACCGAGGGCGGACTGGGTCCGAATGAGCTTCGACACAGTGTTGGAGCCTACATGACACAAGCGACGATGAAGCAATCGTTGGTGCTCAAGAGAAAGAGAACCAGTGACAAAAACACGAGTGGAAGGGGAGGGGGAGCAAGGAGCATAGGTCGAAGAGACACGATACAGGTCATCCACAACAGAGGCACGAAGAAAAACACTACGATTTTCAATAGCAGTCATAGTCGCAGCGTGTGCAGTGTGCTCCACAGAGAGTCCCATCAGTGTGCAAGCATGTACAAAAAGCAAAGTGAGCTCAAGGTCAGGCACAAATAGCACCTCAGAAAGATACAGGGGGCCAGACGGACCATCGAAACATACGACCCCAACACCCTGGACTGGCAAGGACTGACCAGAGCCTGTGCGGACGGAACAAACACATGCAACAGGACCGAGAACAACGAAATCACTACAAAGACATGTCATGTGATGAGTGCCACCAGAATCGATGATCCAAGTACCAACACAATCACGACTAGAGGACGTCACTGTACAACGGGCAATGGAACACTCGGCCTCCGACGGACGCTGGGCAGCAGGTGGGGAGGAACGACGAAGGGCACAAAGGTGAGACTCATGAATCCAATCCGTACAGTCAGGCCCATTGTCATCACATGCCGACTGTGCCCCCGCACACGAGTCATCCCGAGCCACAAGAATAGACAAACAGACAATTTGTGACCCACCCAGCCGTGAGAACACGCTCGCACCTCCCTGAAAGCAAAGAGCCAAAAGGTGTCAGAGCTCGACGATGGTGCAGTCACGTGGTTCTGGGTCACCCCTGGTCGCCGGTGGTGAAGCGTGAACTGCTGCGGTCGTGGTCACCGCACGCCCGCAGGATGTGCTGCTCGACGTGGACAATAATGCGTGTGCAACCTGGAGCCCGCGAGTAATCCGCGTTCAGTCGAGCGGCTGCTGGCACTCGGTGTAGCGATGGGCGTCTCCACAGTTGTAGCAGTGAACGGAGCGTCCACTGCTACTGCCCGATGACGGCTGTTGCTGCGACTGCTGCTGGCCCGAGTCGCGCCTCCGTCGCCCCTTCTTCCCGTGTGTTGCCGCCTCGACACCCTGTGTCTGAGTCGGTGTAATCGGGGTGGAAGGGGAGGAGGAGGACGTGAAAAAGGATGGAGAAGGAGTCTGTAGGAGGGGTGTCGGTGGTGATACAACGATTGCTGCAACAATGGAAGTCTCCTGATGAGCCACGGCTGCCTCATGGGCAAAAGTCACCTGGAGGAAGAGCTGGTGCGTCCAGGGAAGAAGCTGCAGTGAGGCTGAAAAGGGCTCGAGCACAGCGTTGCTGTACCTCGAGAAGATGTCTATGTGCTCAAGGCAAACTCCGAGCATGATCATGCGGAGCACCCACAGCTGTGTACCTCCTGAGGTCACAAGGCGCATGTAGATGCGCATGGCGCGTCGCCAGTAGTCGGCTGTAGGCTCGGCAAGCCCTTGACGAAGGTAGTGAAAGGCACGGATGTGCGCGGTGCGGGTGGCGTGCATCTCTGCAACAAGCAGGGATAATGCAAGGTCCCATCCCCCGTGTGGATCAGCGTCGGTGCCTGTGCCCGCCTCGCCTAGGAACGAGCGAAAGTTGACGACGGTCTTTCGTGGCATGGCGTAGAGAATTCTGTGCATCGCTCTAGCCACTGTCAGCACCTGTGCTCAGTCCGTAGTCTGATATGGACTGTGGTAGTAGGGCCACACGCCCTCTGAAGTGGCCCAAACCTGGAAGAGGATCTCCCAGCAGTCAAAACCATCCTCGCTGACATACCGTGGGGGCGGTGTGTCAAAGTCCTTGGGTTGCCACTCTGTAGGGAGAGCAACCACAGGCCGGGAGGGACGAGGGATGGGAAAGACACCGGGAAGAGGGAAGTCGCTGGGGTGGAGGTCAGGCGACGATCGTAACTCGGGAAAACGAGGGGTGTGTGGGGCCGAGAGCTCGTCTGAAACTGGCGTAGACGCTCCTGAAGCACACAAATCTCGCGCTTGGGGGAGTCGCCCTCCATGCCTACCATGTCTGGATCCTCGTCCCAAGGATCAAGAGGTGGCGGATGAGAGAGTGCGTAGAAGCTTCCTAGCAACACAGCCGCTGACCGGGCGTCAGTGCCTGATCAGACGGTGACGACAGTTACAGGTCGTACACACAACGGCAAGGGTGTGGCTAGGAGACACAAGGCACAGTGTCAGAATGCTTCAATATAGCATATGCAGAGAGAAATGACAAATGACAGGTCCATGGCATAAGTACCTGCCGCGGCGCACGGCGGGTGTCACACGCGGCAGTCCAAAAGCTGTCCTAAAACCGGCCCAAAACAACTGTTTTGGCCTTAACTCTGCGCACACATGTCCGAATGCTATGCCGTTTGAACCTAGACGCGCAGAATCAAAAGATGGACGCTACGAGTGGTCACATGCATGCATCCATCGACAGACAGAGAACATACAATGTAAAAACATGCAAATAGGCCTCATGGCCAGTCCGCCGAAAGACGCCTGCAAGGCGTAGAAAACACAACAAAGAGTCCCGGTGGCATATGGGGCTCTGGAACAATGGTCGGTCAGCTCCAAGCGGGTAGTCCGCCGCCGGTCGTCGCGCCGGTGTCACCTGGGCCGCCTGCCTCAGGGATCTGCACGAGCATGGACACAGCCGAGTGGTCACAATAAACTGTACAGGAACGGCACAAAGCACAACACTCCCCCATGACCCGATGGTACGCATGTCCATACGCGTGCAGCACTGATGCAACCACAAAAGTGGGTGACACAGACAGATAAGACGCAAACGCACATCCCACAGTCGACCACTCTCACGCACGGGGCGAAGCCCAACAGAAGGAATGGCCACCAGGAAGTTTCCGCGGGCAAGTGCCTTCGTCAAGAAATCAGCACACTGCAAGTCAGTGCCAACCTGCATGATGGAGATCACGCGTCACTCCACCAGATCACGAACGAAGTGATGCTCAATCGCAATGTGCTTTGTGCGAGCATGAAAAACATCAGAGTTCTCCGCAATGGCGAGAGCACTCTGGTTGTCGCAACGCAGCACAATGGCGGGTATTGACTGCCCAAGCTCATGAAACAAGCGCTGCAGCCATACGGCCTTAGCAGCCCCTGCGCCCAAAGCCACATACTCTGCCTCCGACGAGCTACGTGCGATGCAGCCCTGCTTCCCGCTTTGCCAAGACAAAGCGGTACCACCGAGCAGAAACACGTAGCCAGTACGACTGCGCCCATGAGGGCTCCAAGTCCAGTCACTGTCAGTGTAGCCGTCAAGGACCACCGGACACTGCCGACGAAAGCAGAGTCCAAGGTACGGCGTGGAGACCAAGTACCGTACCACTCGCACAACCACGTGAAGAGCTCTCGCACGTGGAGCATGCAAGAACTAAGCAAGGAGGTTGATGGCGAACGCAACGTCAGGACGCGTGGTAGTGGCCAGGAACATCAGAGATCCGATGAGACGAAGGTACAAGGTCACGTCCACTGTCTCTCTGAGCTGTGTAGGGTCATCCACCTTCAGGGCATCCTGCCCATAAGGCATGAGAGGCGTGGAAGCGGTGGGTATTGCACCAAGGAGATTGCTGAAACGCTCCCCCACGACTCGTGTGTATCGGGCCTGATACAGCAACAGTGTCCGATGTCTGCGATCTCGCACGATCTCCATACCAAGAAACACCGATGCAGGACCGAGGTCCTTTATCCTATAGGCAGTGTGCAGGGTGGCCTTGGCCTCCTTCACGGCCTCAAGGGATGGAGACGCGAATAGAAGGTCATCAACATAGACCAGGATGGCAGTGAACCGCTCAGGTGTCGGTAGGATGAAGAGCGAGGGGTCTGCCTCGCTCTGTACGTATCCTACGCGAGTTAAGGTGCCAGTGATCTCCGGTTCCAACACCGTGGAGACTGCCTGAAGTTGTACAAGGACTTGCGCAAGCCCCAGACCTTGTCACCGTTCTCAAAGCCTGGTGGCTGAGCCACGTAGATCTCCTCATCCAGAGAGCCATGGAGGAACGCGTTGTTCACATCCATCTGGTGCAGTTCCCAGTCATGCTGAGCCAGTACACCGAACAGAGCTCGAGCTGAGGTCATGCAGACGACAGGGGCAAAGGTGTCAGTGTATTCAACTCCCTTTATCTGAGAGTACCCCTTGACGACCAAGCGGGCCTTCTAGCGTTCCAGAGAGCCATCCGGCTTCACCTTCTTGCAAAATATCCACTTGACCTGAATTGCCTTCCTCCCAGGGGGAAGGTCAACCAGTTCGTAGACTCTGTGTTCTCGGATCACGCGAAGCTCATCCTCGCAAGCAGCTCGCCAGGCACCAACATCCTGCGATGAGAAAGCCTTCCTCAATGTGCCCGGTTCAGGCGCCATAGAGGGGGAACTTTGCGTGGCAAGTGTACATGCCTCAGTGTCAGGCCAGACGGCCACGAGATCAGCTGCTGCGTCACAAGCGATATGGAACTCGCGAGTGACCAGGTTGTGCCCTATGGGGCACGCTGGGTGTACCTGTGAAAGCTCACTGCGGACACTCAGGCCTAAGACCTTTGTGCCGAGATCACCGCTCGCGATGTTGCGAGAGGAACGCCTGGGTCCGGGACCCGACGCTCGTTGAACTCCGGAATTCAATGGTTGAAGGCGGCCACCGGGCTCACGGGAGTAACCGGAGGACGAGGGGCGCACCTCAGGCTCATGAACAGGTACGACCATAGGGACAGGTACGACCACAGCTGGTGAGGGCTGAGACGAGGTAGCCGAAGATGCCGTGCGAGGAGATGCGTGTGTGGGGAACACAGAGCTGGGTATGACAGCAGGCAAGGCTGGCCCGGACACTGAGACAGGTGTGTCAGCCGACGTAGGGACAGGAGGGGGCTGGACTGGGTCAGACGCCGGAGCAGGGGTGCCAGTGGACACAAGTGATGGTACAGGAGAAGGCGTGAGAGCAGCGGTACCTGTGGGGTGTGAAACAGGCTGAACAGGCGGGATCTCTGGACCAACGACAATGATAGCCGGATCATCAAGTGCTGGAGACCGAGAGGGGACTCGAGCGGACACATCAGCCCGACGAGGAATGGTCGCTGGCGGAGAAGTCTCTCCAATCCGCCGAGGACCCTCACAGGAAGGGACATGAGCTGCAGAGAGGGCTGAAATCGATTTCAGATCGCGGTATGTGAGTGACTCAAAAAACAGCGCATCACGAGACTCAATGACACGACGGCAAGTGGGGTCCCAAAAGCGCCAGGCCTTCAACCGCGGGGAGATGCCGATGAAGTCACACAAACGACCCCGAGGGGAGACCTTGGACCCCTGCTGGTCCTCGGTGTACCACACGGAGGCCACGGAACCCCAGACGCGAGCGAGACAAAGATCAGCACGGTGGCCAAACCAGAGCTCGTACGGTGTAACATGATCCGAAAGCGGACCATGCGGGAGGCGGTTCCAGACCCAAGTCATGTACGCGAAGCCCTCAAAGGCAAAGGACTCCGAGAGACCGCACTCCGACCGCATGGCGCGAACCGCATCCTCCATGGTGCGGTTCCAGCGCTTAGATACACCGTTCTGCTGTGGGGTAGCAGGAGCGGAGACCTGGTGAAAAATGCCGTGCTCAGCAAAGAAGGAGTCCATCTCACCGAGAAACTCGCCCCCGCGATCTGAGCGAAAAGTATGTAATGTGTGGTGAGACTGACGCTCCGCCATCACGAGCCAGAGCCGAACCGCAAGGGTGGCGTCGCTCTTCTGACACAGACTGTAGACCCACCGCATCCGGGTGAAGTCATCAGTCAGCGTCAGAACATGCCGGCCCCTCTCGGACAGGGACTCGACCAGGAGAGGGCGGAGCAGGTCCGAGTAGACCAACTTGAGAGGCCTTAGTGCTCGAGAACGCGAATCAGGGTAAGTGCACCGGTGCATCTTCCCCTGAGCGCAAAAAAGACAGTCGGTCTTGGGTGGTTTCTGGAAAGAAGCCACGTCAAGACCGAGAGCAGGCTGTGTCTAAATGAGCTTCGACACAGTGTCGGAGCCCACGTGACACAGACAACGGTGTAGCAACCGCTGGTGTTCCGGGGATAGAACACCACTCACAAAAATGCGACCAGAAGAGGAGGGAGAGCGAGGGGAGGAGGGCCGAGCAAAGCGATACAGATCATCTATAACTGAAGCACGCAGGACAATGCTACGGGTGTCAAGAGCAGTCACAGTTGCTAAAATTAGCGGTATGCTCAACGGAGAGACCCATCAGAGTGCAGGCATGCACAGACAGCAGACTGAGCTCAAGATCAGGCAAAAACAACACGACAAAGAGATACAGGGGGCCAGACGGACCATCAAAGCATACAACCCCAACACCGTGGACCGGCAAGGACTAACCTGAGCCTATACGAACAGAACGGACAGTCGTGACAGGACCAAGTACCACAAAGTCACTTCGACGACAAGTCATGTGATGGGTGGCACCGGATTCGATGATCCAAGTGCCACCGGAGTCACGACTGGTGGACGTCACTGTACAACGAGCAATGGAACACTCGGCATCAGAGGGACGCTGAGCCGTCAGTGGAAAGGAACGACGTACATCACAAAGGTGAGACTCATGAATCCAGTCAGTGCAGTCAGGCCCATCATCATCACATGCGGACTCTGCTCCCCCACACATGTCATCACGGGTCACGAGGATGGGCAACCAAGCATTCTATGACACCCTCGACGATGACAACACACTCGCACCTCCCTGAAAGCGAAGCGCTAGAAGGTGACGAAGCTCGGCGATGGTGCGCTCACGTGGGTCTGGATCACTGCTGCTCGGTGGTGAGGACACAGGAGCAGCTGCAGTCGTGGACGCTGTGCATCCAGAGGAGTGTGGTGGCAACGTGCCGGACGTAGTGCGAGAAGCATGGGGAGCCTGAAGCCCACGAGTGATGCGCGCCCAGTCAAGCGGCTACTGGCACACGGTGTAGTGATGGACGCCTCCACAGTTATAGCAGTGCACGGAACGGCCACTGCTACCACTGGATGACGGCTGCTGCTGACTCGATCCGCGCTTCCTATTCTTCTTCTTCCCCTGGGCAGCTGCTGCAACGCCCTGCGTCTCCGTGGGTGTAGACGGGGTTGAAGAAGAGGAGGAAGATGAGGTAATAACTGAAGATGAGGTGGATGAGGGTGACTGCAGGAGGGAAGATGGTGGTGATGCGAGGACTGCTGCAGTGAGGGAAGTCTCCTGATGCGCTACTACTGCCTCGCGAGCCGATGTCACCTCGAGGAAAAGCTGATGCGCCCAAGGGAGCAGCTGCAGAGTGGCTGAGAAACGCACGAGGGCAGCTTCGCTGTATTGTGTGAAGATGTCGGTGTACTCCAAGCAAACTCCGAGCATAATCGTCCGAAGCGCCCACAGCTGTGTGCCCCTTGAGGTTCCCAGACGCGTGTAGATACGCATGGCGCGTTGCCAGTAATCCGCCGCAGGCTCCGCTTATCCCTGACTGAGCGAGTGAAAAGCACGAATGTGTGACGCACGCGTGGTGTGCGTCTCTGCGGCCAGTATAGACAACGCCACATCCCGGCCTCCACGAGGATCGGCTCCGGTGCCTGTGCCAGCCTCGCCAAGGAAGGGACGGAAGTCAACGACAGTCTCGCGTGGCATGGCATAGAGAAGTCCACGCATGGCCCAGGCTGCTGTCAGCGCCTGTGCTGGATTAGTAGACTGGTATGGGCTGTGGTAGTAAGGCCACACTCCCTCGGAAGTGGCCCACACCTGAAACAGGATCTCCCAGCAGTCGAATCCATCCTCGCTGATGTCCCTGGAGGTGGTGTCTCAAAGTCCTTTGGCTGCCGCTCCGTAGGGAGAGCAACCGCAGGCTGAGGAGGGCAAGAGACGGGAAGAACTCCTGGGAGAAGGTGATCACCGGGGAAGTCAGGTGACGATCGTATCGGGGACACGGGTGGAGGTCGGGTACTCGTCTGCAGTTGACGGAGGCGCTCCTGTAAAAGACGAATCTCCTGCTCCTGGGAGTGATCCTCGAAGCTTGGCATGAATGGCTCGTCATCAAGGAGGTCAGCAGGTGGTGGAGAAACCACAACAGGAGGTGAAGCAGGCAGAGCACTTCTCATGGGCACCTGGGCCGAGTGCTGTGTAGAGGCCGCAACGCCGGTAGCTCCCTTTGAAATCCGCGAAGGGGCCGTGGTCTGAGCACGCAGAAGCTCACTCAGCGTGCGGATCGCGTCAGTCTGCTCTCGCTGCATACGACGCAGTTCATCCTGCTAGCTGCGCAGGTGCGAAATTGCCTGCGAGCGAGGGCTCAATACCCCTGAAGAAGAGGAGGAGGGATCACCTGGCCCCTTGTCCTTGTCGTAGGGCGAACTCATGTCGCCGCTCACTATGGGATGACAGGTCAAGTTTGTTGGATTTCAAAACCATCTACGTTTCTCGATGAGTTGAAACGCTAGCAACTTTTCACTTTCAGGGTGAAAATTTAGCTAAGTGTAATGCTAACGTCAGCACGACCTGGTGAAGTCAGCAATCAACAATGCTGACGTCAGCTCGTCCCCTCCTTTTTTTCTTTGTTTTGTCAAGGTTATGCGCGTGTGTGGAGCCGCGCTGCGGTGGCGTGCGGCAGCCACGTGGAAGCTGCGCAGCAGCTTCCGCCGAGCTGCTGCTGAAGCTGTGTTGTCAGCTGTAGCAGCAGCTGCGTAGCTCAGTGTGCAGCAGTGGCGGCAGCGGCTACGCTGCTGCTGCTGCTGCTGTTGCGCGCTACAGCTGCTACTGGCTGCCGTCGCCGTGCGCTGCTGCTGCTGCCACTGCTGCGCTGCTACTGCTGCTACTGCCGTTGCTGCTCTGCTGTGGGCGCTGCGACTGCCGCTGCTGCTGCCGCCGCTGCCGCTGCTACGCTGCTGCTGCGGACGCTACTGTTGCGCTGCTGCTGCCGCAAGTACTGCCACGCAACTGCTGCTGCCGCTGCTACTGCGCTGTTGCTACCTCTGCCTCTACTACTGCTGCTCTGCTGCTGCGGCTGTGGGAGGGCGGCTGCACGCACTGTAGCCGCCACACACCTCTGCTTGGCGGTACACGCCGCTGCTACTGCCGCTGCAGCTGCGATCTCACGTAGTGGGCGGAGTGCGTTGACGACGACCGGCCGTCCCCAACAGACGCCAGGAACTCTGCTGTAGCGGTGACTCTCGTTGCTGCTCCTCTGCTGCATCTCTGCTGCGCAACTCAGTGAGAACTGTCTCACTGCTCTGATACCATGAGAAAGTGCGTAGAAGCTTCCTAGCAACACAGCCGCTGACCGGGCGTCAGTGCCTGATCAGACGGTGACGACAGTCACAGGTTATACACACAACGGCAAGGGTTTGGCTAGGNGGCGGAGTGCGTTGACGACGACCGGCCGTCCCCAACAGACGCCAGGAACTCTGCTGTAGCGGTGACTCTCGTTGCTGCTCCTCTGCTGCATCTCTGCTGCGCAACTCAGTGAGAACTGTCTCACTGCTCTGATACCATGAGAAAGTGCGTAGAAGCTTCCTAGCAACACAGCCGCTGACCGGGCGTCAGTGCCTGATCAGACGGTGACGACAGTCACAGGTTATACACACAACGGCAAGGGTTTGGCTAGGAGACACAAGGTAGAGTGTCAGAATGCTTCAATATAGCATATGCAGAGAGAAATGACAAATGACAGGTCCATGGCATAAGTACCTGCCGTGGCGCACGGTGGGTGTCGCACGCCACAATCCAAAAGCTGTCCTAGAACCGGCCCAAAACAACTGTTTTGGCCGTAACTCTGTGCACACATGTCCGAATGCTACGCCGTCTGAACCTAGACCTGCATAATCAAAAGACAAACGCTACGACTGGTCACATGCATGCATCCATTGACAGACAGAGGACATACAATGTAAAAACATGCAAATAGGCCTTATGGCTAGTCCGCCGAAAGACGCCTGCAAGGCGTAGAAAACACAACAAAGAGTCCCGGTGGCATCTGGGGCTCTAGAACAGTGGTCGGTCAGCTCCAAGCGGGTAGTCGTTTGCCTGTCGTCGCGCCGGTGTCACCAGGGCCGCCTGCCTCAGGGATCTGCACGAGTATGGACACGGCCGAGTGGTCACAGAAAACTGTACGGGAACAGCACAAAGCACAACAGCGGGTCGGCTCCAGCTCCTGTCTCCGGTGCTGGAGCTGACTACTGTGTAGAAGGTGCGACCCCGGCCGCTCTCGCAGAGGTCTGTTGTGGAGTCGTGGAATGACCTCAAAGAAGCTTGGCGAGTGTACAAATTGCGTGAGTCTGCTCCTGCTGCAAGCGACACATCTCGTCCTGCTGACTCCGCAGGTTCTCAATAGCTTGTGATCGTGGGCTCATGACCCCTGAGGAGGAAGAAGAGGGATCTAGTACCCTTTGTCCCTTATCGCCGGATGGAGCCATGTCGCCGCCCATTATGGGCCTAGACGTCAATGTGATTGAACTACATAAACGTGAGCGTTTCTCGAGGAGTTGAAACACTGGCAACTTTTGACTCTCCGACCAAAAAATTCACTAAGGCAAGTGCCGAAGTCAGCAGAAAGATCCTAACATCAGCATGACTGATGACGTCAGCAAGGAAAAATGCTGACATCAGCTCGCCTTCCCCCCTTTTTTTTTTCAACCTTCACGGTTGCTGTGCGAGCAGGTGGCCGCTCCGCAACAGCCACACGGATGATGTGCGGAAGTTGCACAACAGCTTTCGCTCAGCTGTTGCTACGGCGTTAGCTGCAACAGGAGCCGCGTGGCTGCGTGCGGAGCGGCCACCTGGCGGCTGTGTGCGCCGTCGTGGCAGCAACTGCGCACTATTGCTACTCCATCGCTTTGCGGCTGCTGCACGCTGCTACAGCCGTCGCGCGCTGCTGCCGCTTCTGCTGCTACGCTTCTACTGCCGCCGCCGCCGCTGCTGCTACCAGTGCTGTTGTGCTGCTGCTATGCTGCTGCCACAGCTGCTGCTGCCGCTTCTGCTGCACTACTGTTGTGCTGCTGCCACCACGTGTTCCTGCTGTAGTACTACTGCCGCGCGCTGTTGCCTACACTGCTGCCGCCCTGCTGCTGCTGCTGCCCTGCTACTGCTGCTGCCCTACTGCTGTTGCTGCTCAATGTTGCTGCTGCTACATGTGCCAATGTCTGCAGCTGCTGGCGATTACAGTCTACTACAGTTGTCGCCTGCTGCCGCTAGCGGCTGCTGCTCATGGAATCTCACATGGTGATGGTGAGCGACGTCAACGGTGATCGGCTGTTGTCGTCAATAGTTCCCTGTGGATCTTTTACAACGGTGACTCTCACTGCTGCTGCTCTACTGTGTCTCTGCTGTGCAGCTCGGTGAGAACTCTCTCACCACTCTGATACCATGAGAATATGCGTGGAAGCTTCCTAGCAACACAGCCGCCGACTAGGCGTCAGTGACTGGTCAGACGGTGACAACAGTCACAAGTTGTGGACACAACGGCAAGGGTTTGGCTAGGAGACACAGGGCAAAGTGTCAGAATGCTTCAATAGCATTTGCAGAGAGAAATGACAAATGACAGGTCCATGGCATAAGTACCTACCGCGGCGCACGGCGGGTGTCGCACGCGGCAGTGCAAGATCTGTCCTAAAACCTGCCCAAAACCACAGTTTTGGCCGTAAATATGCCCAGTCATGTCAGAGCGCTACGCCGTCTGAACCTAGATGTGCATGATCAAAAGCTATACGCTAAGACTCACATGCATGCATCCGGCATCAAACAATGGACACAAAACATGCAAATCGGGCCCACGATCAGTCCACCGATAAACTCCTGCGTGTTGCAGAAAAAACTGCAAGAGGTCCCGGGTAGCGTCCAAAGCTCTGGAACAGTCATCGGTCAGCTCCAAGCTGGTAGTCCGCTACTAGATGACGCAACGGTACCACCAGGGTCTGCATCAGGGATCTGCACGAGTATGGACACAGCTGAGTGGTCACATTAAACTTTATAGGTCGGCAGGAACGTCACAAATCACAACATGTACATCACGCACGAGGTGAGCTCACCACCATCCCGGAGGTCGAGCCATACCTCTGTGATTAAAGCGAGAGAGGCTACTCACGGAAAAATTCGGCAACATGACCCTAGTGGGATGTGCAACCGGTAGCTACTCAGACAAACACAAACCGCACACATGCGTACGAATTTCACACCACCCTAAAATGTATGTGGGCATGCAAACGTAATTTGTTGGTACTGAGTCAATGTGATCCATGTTAAAGGTGTAGAGATCACAGCGTGCGCCGCATCGTTACACTGGGGGGGTTTGGGTTTCATTTTGTTAGTTACATGGGCTTCTGTCTGGCCCCGTAGTACCGGATTCAGAAAGATCCCCCTTCTTCTATCACAACGTGCGCCGCATCCTGCACCCCCCCCCCAAACCCTTGACTAACCCTCTAGTTGAAATGGGGGATTTGGCAGGGTCATTGGGAGCTCGCAGGGAGGTTTCGCTGCGAAACCCTCATGCAAGCTCGCAATGACCGGTGAAGTTCAACTTCGCCCTTGGAGTCTAAGTCGATGTCAAATCTGTTTAATACGTGAAATACGTGTCATTCGTGCTCATTTTTGCTTCACAATGAAAACATGGGCACCGTTGTTATTTCATTTTTTACTATGGACACTGCTAGCCAATCGTTTTTTACTATGGACACCGCCGTTTTTCTGTTTTCGACTTTGGACACCGTTGTTGTATCGACCCAAACGATGGGTATCTTAGAAAAATCTCCCTAAAGAAAGGAAAAACCAGTAAAAATGCTCCCAATACATTGCAAGAGCACCAAGGCGTGTGCTTGCTCCTCACATGATGAGTTCATGTGAATGATGAAAGTACACATTCTTGTTTAGGTATCATACACTAGCTTGTAACATGAGCATATCAACTTATGAAATATTCCAGTCTAGTTTTGAGTGAAAAACATTCAAAACACATTAATCATCCCCAAAACCACATTGATGTCAAAGAGATCATTCCACGACTTGTTGTGAAATCAACACATTTGACGTCCTGCCTAAATCAATTTGTCATAGTGGCGCACACTTAAAACAAAAAAACATCCTTCAACCATCCAAGCATCTATGTAACTCACCCCTCATGGATGAATTGCTCTTATAATTGCGATAATCATTTTTCTGAACACAGTTTTTCATGTTTTGCGAACTCTCTTTTGGCGACCGCAGGTAGAGCGAGCAATGTCAACATGCCACTCGCAATTCCCCATGGACTACTTCTGGATGTGGCACACCGCTAACCTGTGAGCTGTGAAGCAAGGTACGGCGCGATTAGCACAATGAAATGTGAATCAGTTTTGTGATGTCCTTTCTAACATTCTCACCTTCAAGGTATCACAACTTAAGTTCAAGGGACAGATTGATAACTTGAACAAGCATTCCAACCAGAATCCAACACCAGAAAGAAAAAAAGGGCCTTGGACGAAGCAAGTTTAGAATTAGAGGGCTGAACAGTGTAGTTGAAGTTTACAGTTACCCGGGAGGTAACAACGTTAAGACAATAGCCGAGTAGAAGATAGACTCTGGTAACCTCTGTCCAGTCAACCTTATCTTTCACGTAAACATCACATGCACCACAATCACATGAATTTCAATGTGACATCGAGGGATACAATTGAGTACCAAAGTACTCGAGTTTCGCGGTACGAGAGTACCACAGTATAGGTACCGGTTGTTGTGCTTTGTGCCGTTCCTGTACAGTTTACTGTGACCACTCGGCCGTGTCCATACTCGTGCAGATCCCTGAGGCAGGCGGCCCTAGTGACACCGGCGCGACAACAGGCGGCGGACTACCCGTTGCGAGCTGACCGACCACTGTTCCAGAGCCCCAGATGCCACCGGGACTCTTTGTTGTGTTTTCTATTCTTTGCAGGCGTCTTTCGGCGGACTGGCCATGAGGCCTATTTGCATGTCTTTACATTGTATGTCCTCTATCTGTCGATGGATGCATGTATATGACCAGTCGTAGCATCCGTCTTTTAATTCTGCACGTCTAGGTTCAGACGATGTAGCATTCGGACATGTGTGCACAGAAGTACGACCAAAACAGTTGTTTTGGGCCGGTTTTAGGACAGCTTTTGCACTGCCGCTTGCGACACACGCCATGCGCCGCGGTAGGTACTTATGCCATGGACTTGTCATTTGTCATTTCTCTCTACATATGCTATATTGAAGCATTCTGACACTATGCCTTGTGTCTCCTAGCCAAACCCTTGCCGTTGTGTGTACGACTTGTGATTGTCGTCACCGTCTGATCAGGCATTGACGCCCAGTCAGCGGCTGTGTTGCTAGGAAGCTTCTACGCACTTTCTCATGGTATCAGAGCAGTGAGACAGTTCTCACTGAACTGCGCAGCAGAGACGCACCAGAGCAGCAACAGTAAGAGTCATCGCTACAGCAGAGTTCCTGGGGTCTGTTGGGGACGGCTGGTCGCCGTCACTGCACTCCGCCCACTACGTGAGATCGCAACTGCAGCGGCAGCAGCAGCGGCGTGTACCGCCACGCAGAGGTGTGTGGCGGCTGCAGTGCGTGCAGCTGCCCTCCCACAGCCGCAGCAGCAGAGCAGCAGCAGTAGAGGCGGCGGCAGCAGCAGCGCAGCAATAGCGGCCGCAGTAGTAGCGTGGTATCAACGGCGGCAGNAGACGCACCAGAGCAGCAACAGTAAGAGTCATCGCTACAGCAGAGTTCCTGGGGTCTGTTGGGGACGGCTGGTCGCCGTCACTGCACTCCGCCCACTACGTGAGATCGCAACTGCAGCGGCAGCAGCAGCGGCGTGTACCGCCACGCAGAGGTGTGTGGCGGCTGCAGTGCGTGCAGCTGCCCTCCCACAGCCGCAGCAGCAGAGCAGCAGCAGTAGAGGCGGCGGCAGCAGCAGCGCAGCAATAGCGGCCGCAGTAGTAGCGTGGTATCAACGGCGGCAGCAGCAGCGCAGCAGCAGCGTCGGTAGCAGCAGCGCAGCAACGGCAGCAGCACAACAGTAGCAGCGGCAGTTGCGGCGGCCACAGCAGAGCAGCTGCGGCATTAGCAGCAACAGTAGCGCAGCAGTGGCAGCAGCAGTAGCGCGCGGCGACGGCAGCCAACAGCATCTAAAACGCGCAGCAGCACATGCAGCGCGCAACAATAGCAGCAGCAACAACGTAGCCGCTGCCGCCACCGCTGCTCACGCAGCTACGCAGCTGCTGCTACAGCTGCCAGCACAGCTTTAGAAGCAGCTGGGCGGAAGCTACTACGCAGCTTCCGCGGAGCTGCCGCACGCCACCGCGTAGCAGCTCCATACACGCGCAGAACCGTGATAAGAGAAAGCAAAAAAAACAAAAGGAGGGGACGAGCTGACGTCAGCATTGTTGATTGCGGACGTCATCAGGTCGTGCTGATGTCAGCAACCTCTTACTGACGTCAGCATTACACTTGGCCAAATTTTCGACCGGAAAATCAAAAGTTGCCAGTGTTTAAACTCCTCGAGAAACGCAGACGGTTTTGAAATCCAACAAACTTGACCTGTTGTCCCATAGTGAGCGGCGACATGAGTTCGCCCGACAACAAGGACAAGGGGCCAGGTGATCCCTCCTCTTCTTCAGGGGTATTGAGCCCTCGCTCGCAGGCCATTGCGGACCTGCGCAGCCTATAGGATGAGCTGCGTCGTCTGCAGCGAGAGCAGACTAACGCGATCCACACGCTGACAAAGCTTCTGCGTGCTCAGTCCACGGCCCCTTCGCGGATTTCTGAGGGAGCTGCCGGCGTTGCAACCTGTACACAACACTCGGCCCAGGTGCCCGTGACAGGTGCTCCGCCTACTTCACTTCCTGTAGTGGTTTCTCCACCACCTGCTGACCTCCTTGATGACAAGCCATTCATGCCAAGCTTCGAGGATCACTCCCAGGAGTAGGAGATTCGTCTTTTACAGGAGCGCCTCCGTCACTTGCAGACGGGTACCCGACCTCCACCCGTGTCCCCGATACGATGGCCACCTGACTTCCCCGGTGATCACCCTCTCCCAGGAGTTTTTCCCGTCTCTCGCCCTCCTCAGCCTGCGGTTGCTCTCCCTACGGAGCGGCAGCCAAAGGACTTTGAGACACCACCTCCACGGTACATCTGCGAGGATGGATTCGACTGCTGGGAGATCCTGTTTCAGGTGTGGGCCACTTCCGAGGGAGTGTGGCCTTACTACCACAGTCCATACCAGTCTACAGATCCAGCACAGGCGCTAACAGCAGCCCTGGCCATGCGCTGACTTCTCTATGCCATCCCACGCGAGACTGTCGTCGACTTTCGTCCCTTCCTTGGCGAGGCTACCACAGGCACCGGAGCCGATCCTCGTGGAGGCTGGGATGTGGCGTCGTCCCTACTGGGCTTAGAGACGCACGCCACGCGTGCGTCACACATTCGTGCTTTTCACTCGCTCCGTCAGGGATCAACGGAGCCTACGGCGGACTACTGGCGACGCGCCATGCTTATCTACACGCGTCTCGGGACCTCAGGGGGCACACAGCTGTGGGCGCTTCGGACGATTATCCTCGGAGTTCGCCTGGAGTACACCGACATTTTCACACAATACAGCGACGCTGCCCTCGAGCCTTTCTCAGCTACTCTGCAGCTGCTCCCTTGGGCGCATCAGCTTTTCCTTGAGGTGACATCGGCCCGCGAGGCAGCAGTAGCGCATCAGGAGACTTCCCTCACTGTAGTAGTCCTCGCATCACCACCATCTTCCCTTGTGTAGTCACCCTCATCCACCTCATCTTCAGTCACTACCTCATCTTCCTCCTCTTCTTTGACCCCGTCTATACCCATGCATAAGCGGGGCATTGCAGCAGCTGCCCGGGGGAAGAAGAAGAATAGGAAGCGCGGATCGAGTCAGCAGCAGCCGTCATCCAGTGGTAGCAGTGGCCGTTCCGTGCACTGCTATAACTGTGGAGGCGCCCATCGGTACACCGAGTGGCAGCAGCCGCTTGACTGGGCGCGCATCATTCGTGGGCTTCAGGCTGCCCATGCTTCTTGCACCGCGTGCGGCACGTCGCCAGCACACTCCTGTGGACGCGCAGCGACCATGACTGCAGCAGCTCTTGCGTTCTCACCACCGAGCAGCACTGATCCAAACCCACGTGACCGCACCATCGCCAAGCTTTGTCGCCTTCGGGCGCGTCGCTTTCAGGGAGGTGCGAGTGTGTTGTCATGGTCGAGTGGGTCACAGACTACTTGTTCGTCCGTCCTCGTGACTTGTGATGACACGTGTGGGGGAGCACAGTCCGCATGTGATGATGATGGGCCTGACTGCACTGACTGGATTCATGAGTCTCACTTTCGTGATGTACGTCGTTCCTTCCCACTGACGGCTCAGCGTCCCTCTGATGCCGAGTGTTCCATTGCTCGTTGTACAGTGACGTCCACCAGTCGTGACTCTGGTGGC
>SZWC01002037.1:52366-62009 GCA_023375785.1 Penium margaritaceum | reverse complement strand
GACGGAGAGTTTAAAAGCCTGCCCTGCTTAACGATAGCCGCCAGCTACCGGTCCTCCTCCGTTGGGAACAGCTCAGAAAGCCTACCTACCTGCTGCTGCTGCTGCTGCTGCTTCTGCTACTGCTGCTCCTGCTGATCCTGCTGCCGATGGTGGCCAGAGTGGACCACTTCTCAAGTCACCAACTCGATTGCGAGGTTCTGCGCAGCAGGGGCGCACGGGATGCTGTTTCGTAGACGCTTCGTTTTGCGAACTTCTGGAGTAGTGAGCCACACGGCGGATGAGGACGGACATGGACAAAGAGGAGGTGCGATGGGCGGGGAGGCTCAGGCGAGGAACCGATGCCCTGTTACTGCAAGTGATTTTGGGGCTTGAACCGGTACCCGCTCCATTTATCAATGTTTTATGATTCTGGTGTGATTGCCCGCTTTCGAGGTCACCTATCCGAATCGGCGGCAAATCCGATTAGGACCATTGGACTCCGCGCGGTTTGTACTCCGTGGAAATATCGATTGACGTCCGATTTTGCGGGACAAGATCGACCCAATCGATAGGGACTTGCGACGGGAGACAGCGATTCGGATAGTCGTTTTTCGGCCGCAAATGGCTGGATATATCTTTCGGTCCGATGGGTGCTCCTCTACCTTAGATGACATCCCATTTGGGCTGAAGCACGATTTCAAGTAGCAATTCGATATCACGTCTTGATTCTGGGCATTAGTTTTGATTGTCCCTTTTGATTCACCGAATGATTCTCAAACATTCATGGAGGCCTGCCACGTATGGCATTTGGAATGTCGATGTCCAGTTCATCGCCGGTCAATCACTCCATAATAACTGCCAAATGCACCCGTGGAATGGCGGCTTCTCACATATGTGCAACAGCTTGCAAAATAGTTCGCAACCACTCGCGCTTCGCAACTCGCCAAGTGATGCGAGGGACACTGGCAGTAGCCGGGCATTGGTTCAAGCTCTCAAGTACTTGAGACGTGCCTGGGATTCGGTGCATAATGCCGTGTTCCGTGACATTTCTTTTTGTATTTTGCATCTACCGCCAATGACGTGGCAGGTATGGTTCTCACCTAATTCTGGTTCGGCACACTACAAATGTATCGTGCGTGACTCCATGATTTATTTTTTTTGGAGGATATCCCGCCGACATCCTCCACGACAACTACTTCGCTACAAATGTAAGGATCGGTAGCCAAACGAAAATTGCATCAATACATTTATCGACCAGAGGGCGTCGCGGAGAGTCGCATGGTTACCCTATGCGAGGCCCTCTGATAAATCGACAGCCTCGCGAATTCGCATCGCCGTCGACTTCCCGTTTCGCTGGCCGAGGGATTCGAGCTAAATTCCTGGTCGTACATTATCTCTTGACAGAATTTTTGTCAAGTTGTCGTGGGCTTCCGGATCCGGCGGGCCAGCTCCATTTAGTAGCGCATATATACATGTTTTCTGGACAACGCCCACAACAGTACTTTTTGTTGTGGTAGTGGTTCTACGCCACCCACTACAAAAAAAGTCGCAGAACACGGCATAAGGATCCCTTCTTGGCGCCTCTCATGTTTGGCCGTCACTTTGGAACATTCGCTCAATGCATATGCCCCTTCCATTGCCTCACAATAAAATATGGTGTTGTTCTTTAAAAGGATAAAACTATGCAAGGTGCCTAGTTTGACTCCATCTTTAACGTGGGGTCACACCAGCCTTTTGTCGTCTTTCCGCGATAATGTGAGAGGTCCTGATATAGCAGAAAGCCTTGTAGTAAAAGCGTAATGAAGTCGGATGCCTCCCTGCCAGCTGTAGATCGATATAGTGGCACAAAACTGCTAAATCGCAAAACCTTGTTGAGTTGTCATGTAGGCGAATAATCGTGCTTGCGATATTCACGGGAGTCACACTATCCATGTGGCTTCAAAGTAATGAGGTGCAATGAAAAAAAGTGTTTCTACTTAGCCTCTGATTTGACAAAATCATCAGCCATCGAAATGCAAAAAGAAAACTGATGTGGGAGACCTACGCAAGGCATTTAAGGTCTTCCGCAATTGGCGAGAAACAATGCCGTTACAGGCATCATAAGTAACCGCATTAGAATTATTCACGCCATTGATGTATCTTGTGAAGTGCATCATTCATCGGTACTGTTTCTTTGAACCACAGAAAAGAAGGTTTGTTTACAAGAAAAATTGCTGAACCTACTAAGAAAACAAAAAGGTCTCCATCGATAAGTAACACTGTCTACTCGTTCACTACAACAGTACATGCGAGACAGGTTTCCAACGATGGCAGGTCCTTGCATATGTGCGGCTTGAAAATAGGCATAAAATAGAAATAAAGTTATGAATTCAACATTTACAATTTATTGGCCACGAAAAGAGGCACCTACCATCGTCGCGATTTGGAGCCGTCACTTTGGATGTATGCGAGTCGGAAACCAAGCACATTGCATTTAGGTGCCCTTTTCCAAACCAATGTTGTATACGCACAGCCAGAGTGGAACACATGACCTGTCGAGTAAAATACCCTGTCCGATAACACCTGAGCCGTTTTCGGTTTCCTTAGACCACTCGACAGTTGGTGCTAGACGTCATCTCGCCCGTCATTCACTTTACCCCAGTTAGGGTTTGACTTTCGAGTAGTCAGGCCCCAGGCAGATCGATGTCTCTCTAGCCATTTCAACATGGACTACGCACGACAATGTTGAGCTCAAGTGGAAAGCAATAGACTTGGACGAGGAGGCACACACCCTCATCTTTGCAATCATACTATGCATATGGGCCGCATTCCCGTTCCTCAAAAAGCCCTATGTGAGCTGTGCACTTAAACGCAATGAATACAACTCCAATTTCCTCCACCATGACACCGATGCACGATGCATTTACAAAACTCTATGCTTTGCTCCATGGCGATTTGACCTGTTGGGGCGCGTGCTCATGGAGGTGGGGCTTCAACCAACAACATGAGTGTCCGTGGAAGAGTCTATGGAAATGCCTTCGGCCAGTATGACTGCTGAAAAGGGACAACGACAACGAGTGTAGAATTTTAGCCACTCATGTGAGACTATCGGCCGTTTTTCACGTTGTGTTCAGCATCCCTTCTTTCTATTGGGTCCAACCATAATCACTAGCCCTGACACAACTGTGCTGCCATCCAAAACATCTCATTCTACTTGCTTCTTCCCTTGGTTTAGGGAGTGTGTGGGCTCCTTCGATAACACACATGTGTCGGCCTAGGTACAACTCTTACTCAGGGGTCATACAACGATTGCAAGGCATAACGCTCATCGAATGAAACTGTTACAAGGGTGCATGCATGTTGGGAAGGTAGTGCGCACGATAGTAGTGTTCTACATGACGTCATGAATAAGGGGTTGCCATTAAAGAGGGAAGATATAATTGTCGAGATGCAAGGTATGCTTTGACCTCGTTGGTTTTGACACCTTTTTGCAAAGTTCGATACCATATCAGGGATAATGACATTGATGGAGCCCTGTTTGAGCCACCGACCCCGTACAAACTGTTCAATTTGCGACACTCTCCTGCATGACCATTGAAGAAGTGGTTGGTCAGATTAAGCACAAATTGCAGATGCTCCATGACATTGAGGGGTATTCGTTGCACATGCAACAAGATGTTGTTCTTGCTTGTTGCATCTTGCGCAACATATTTCTCAAGTCTGTGCTGAACCATGGTGCCTACTGTGAGGACAACCAGTTCGACATACAGGAGGCCAGACATTGACACCACGACAACATGGAAAAACGTGTTCTAAGGGTTAAAGATGTACATGATGCACGGGCTTGGAACTCTCCATTCCATGTGAAATGTTCTTAGCATATGCTACTAATGGAGCTATGATGGCTGTATGCAATTGAGAAAACACATGTGCTGCCAAGGGAATAAAACTAGTCTTTGAACACAACTTAAAAAGCAAAAGAACATCACACCTTGCTTGAGGTAGTTCCAAAACTCAAACTTATTGCATACCCTTGGTCTTTGGCTTTTTTTCCCACTACAACTTCTTGTGCACTCTTGTAATGGGGGCATACCACCATTAACCGGACTATAACAAACACCCACCCAAGAGCAAATCCTAAGATGACCATGTGCATGCTTGTCGCTTGGTCAAAATTCACGTAGAAAAACATGTTGCTCTCTTGAACACCTTCCAACAAAAAAACATGGGAAAGATATTGGATTAGTTGAAGATGGCATTGGAAAGACAACCAATGAAACAGTAGAAAACAAAAACAACGTGCATGATCTACCTCAGGATTTGCACGCCTTCATGCCCTAAAGCTTTTGAACCTCTTCTTAAGCCTCCACAAATGACTGTGGATTTATTGGGTGCTCAATCGGAAAGATGAGTTGTTCAGCCTGACGCATGGGCGGGAGGTCCAATGTTTTGTCCATAATGGTGTTCGCCTGTTTGGGTAGGGGTCCCACATCGTCCTCATGCATCTGTGTGATGTAGTGTGTCAGCTGGATGGCACCCTCAGGCACACTATGCTCGGCTGATAACCCATTTTCCCCTCATGTCACGGCTACCCTAATGCCCTCTTGAAGGATACGTGCTTCACCACCAACCTCGGTTGCTCCAAAAGTGGGCCCAAGAGCACCACTAGGGCCTACTTCAGCGCCTAATGCTGCAACATCAAGTGCCACATCCCCTACTATCACTACACCTATTGCCATAGCTGGACCTATCATCGCACCTACAGTAGTCACTGCACCCGCTAGTACTACTACAGCTTCGTTTAGAACACCCACTAAAACGCCAACAACTCATCTAGTTTTTCCTCCAACAGCTACTATAGCAACCCTAATAACTTCAGAAGCACATGTTGTTCAGCCTTTCGTCTCTAAAGAGGGATTCCGACAACCCCTGACACACGGGGTGACACTTGCTTCAACACTCATCACAATGGGGGACGCACAGGGAGCAGGCGCCAAGTCTCTTGTGGACGTTGATGCTTTAATAGTTCTATTGCCCATACTCAATTCACTTGTAGTTGGGGTTGGCGGTCCCAACAGTGGTTACTCAAGTGGGTTTACCATGACGTTTGGGGGATTAGCTTCAATGCCCATTCTAATCAACCCCTCATTTATATAATCATTGTATTGCTCATGCTTGTAGTCAGGAGGCCTCTCCATTTCTTGTTTAACTTCACTCGCGTCCAAACATTCATCTTTTGGAGCTATGGCGTTGAGGTCGGCAAGTTCTTTGGTCTGTCCAGCCTCCACCCCCGAAATAAGCTCCATGTTGTCGACCTTTGTAATCTCGTTGGTCCATGGCAAAGCTAGTGGACCGGCAAGCTAAACACCCACATAATCGGTAATATGTGCCGCCATCACTATTGCGTTCACTGCGAACCCACCTTAAGCAATCTGCTAGTCAAACTTTGTGGAATTGCTCGAGCCACACAAAGCGGGCAATCGACCTTCGGTCCAACCCATCTTTTCGCATCATTTTGAAATTCTCCTACACTTCTTGGTGAAGAATGGGAGCCCCATCCCTCCACCTTTCCTAGCTGGTAAAGGCTCTCAAAGCTAATATTCCAGGTGTAGAGTCCAGGTGAGGAATACTGCTACATGTAGAACATGGATGGGAGCTGCTCCCTAAGCTGTTGCTCATTATCGATGGCGTGGAATCATTGAAGCACGGGAGGCCGCACTTCAACTAGTCAGTAGTTCCACTTCCTCACGTCAACAAGGATGATGAGAACACACTGGAGGAGTGTGTTGATGTGGTCTGGATCACACCAAGCACAGGTTGTACCTATGAAGGATTTGTGACAATGGGATGGAGGGGCCTTCATGCGCTGTAATGCCATCATGTACGAGCACACATGTATTTTCACCACCCGTTTAAGAGAAAATTTGAGACCAATTTGTAAAACGGGTTGTGAGTCTCAACTCTGACTGAGTTCAAGCACTAGTGTACTCATAGCAAGAGACAAGACCTGGTGTGGGGCTACAAACAAGGACTTGTGCGGATGGATACCTGCCGTTGAAGCCATGGTTAGGGTAGGTAGCATTCAATTAAAAAGTGGTGAATATGAGTGGTAATGCTTCCCAACCCATTTGGCCACCTCCTTTTACATGAGACAAATAACATGGGATAAACGGGTTGGAAGTGAGAACGGTCCAATCTGTTAGTGAACTAGCGTAAGAGGATGCCATTCTTGCAAATGGCAACCTTAAAACTACATAGACCGAGTCCATCATGAATAATGTTTTTGGCAATATCGTGAGACACAGCCAACATTTCAACATCTCAATGTTGGTATTGTGGTACTTGTATGAGTCATTTAATATTAAAGGAAAAATGGAAAAACCCTTGTTCAAGGACAATTACCGCCTTACTTGGGCAATACTGTGTGTTCCAGGTCCCCCTTACGATGAGAAGATTGTGTGCATTGAGGCTTGAAGCCCGAAGTATGTCTGGTTGTAGTGTACATATCACTTGCTAGTGCCATCATCCGCGATGAAGATGGATGACAACCCTACCTAACAAACTTTTGAAAAGGACCTCGTTATTACCAATGACAACATGGTAATAGGGATAAGGACACGATGATACCAGTCAAGGTATCCCTCATCTACATTGTGAACCAAACTTCATCGCATGGTAGCCGTGAGCACCTGTCAACCACACTCGATTGGAGGGTCAAACTCTTGTGGATAGTTGATGTTTTGTAAAACACAAGTCAAAATTGATGATCAGCATGGAACATTTGGCTATCAAAAAGTCAAAACCAAGCAACTCATTTCCTATTCATACTAAGCCAGGAAGAACATATACGTGAGTTGCTGAAGTGGAGTGGTACCTGTACACAATTCTTATTCATTGAATAGTAGGTATGGCCTTCAAGCGTGACTCTTAGGCGGACGTTTCGTGGTCCAAAGGTGGATGAATTGGTTTAGTTCTTTGTAACAATAGCCAGCAGACAGACATAGGCCACAAGTCGGGGGACAGACACAAGCTATGGGATTGGGACCGGCAGTCAGATGTGAACACCACACTTTTCAAAGGCGAACAAATTCAGGTCATCTATTTGTTATATGTTGTTTTGTTTTCGGTTCAAAAGGGTAAACAAATGGGACGACCATGTTTAGTGATTTTGTTTTGGGATGTGCTGTGGAATGTGTTATCATATTTGTGATTGTGGCATGTCTTAGGATTTCTTTTGAAATGCTTTTTTTGTGGCGTGTTGTGCAACAATTCTTGCGATGTTGTTTTGTAATATGTCTTTTCTACGGCATGACATTGACAACAATTTTGCTCTAGCAGCCTCACTACACCATTAGCTGTGGTGAATAAGTAACACGACTCCACTACGGATGTAGTTGCGGTGTTCAAGTGACAGAGATCCACTACGTCTGTACGAGCGGTGAAGCACTAACACGTCTCCACTATTGTTGTACCTTTGGCAAAGTAGTGACACGAATCCAATGTGGTAGTAGTTGTGGTGAAGTAGTGAGACGGCTCCAATGCAGTTGTAGTTGCAAAGAAGTAGTGACATGCCTCCACTATGATTGTAGCTGTGCTGAAGCAGTGACACGTCTCCACTGCTGCTGCGACCACTCGGTGGCACGTCCATAGTGGCACTGAAGCCGTGATACTACTTGGTTTATATTGACATGTCTCACCATTGCAGAATTGGATGCCTCACCACTCCCTTCCCTACTGTTGACCACCCTATCGTACTGCCCTTCTTGCCCTTTTTTCTCATTTACTCTTTTCTTATCCCATCGCACTTGCCTCTGCGTTCCTTGCTATGCTATGCCATCCTGTGCTGGACCATGCAATGTTATGCCATGCAATACCATGTCGTGCTATGCCATGCCATAGAATACCATGTTGTACCATATCCTCTTGTGCCAAAATGATCCATGTCGTGTCGCGACATGTTGTGTTGTGTCATGTTGTGGTGTGGTATGGTGATCTGTGGCACGCGACATTGTGGAGTTTGGAATGCATAGCTTATCAAACACCAATTTTGTTTTTTTTGCTGTTCTCTTTTTTTGTGTATTGGTTTTTTGTGAAGTTTTTGCTTTTTTTCTTGCTTCATTTTTGATTATTCATTTCTTTAATATTTTGCGAAGCATTGAGAAAACATAAGACTTCAGACTACACAGTGTAATGGAGAGAAACTTGGAAATCAGGTAGGACCGAAAGAGCATTGTGGCGACAACCTTGTAGGAAGTGGAAGAGAAAGAATGGCTCGCTTTCTTCAAGTTGACATTTTTCCTATCATCAATCACCTTCTTCCCCTATGTTTTTCTTCTTTTTCTTTCCCATCTTCTTTTGTTTTACTTCCTCTAGTCATTTTCTACGCGCTGTTGTAGATGGGCGAGCGAGAAATAGACCTAGGGCAGGATGAGAAAATCATGGCTACAAGGCTATGCAGCTAGCAAAGTCCTATTCAAGGTTAGTAACCACAGACCAAGCGTAGATGCACGTCTTTTAACTTTCAGGACATAAACTGCGTCAACAATCCGCCGCACCGCAGATGCACAAGCCACTTGATGTATTAGGGTATTTCAAGAGGGAAACTCAAGTGGACCCTTGATCGTGGACTATAATTGATATGATAAACGTGTGCTAGCGAGAGATGAAAAGTTTTCTGGAAAGAAAAACTTTATAAATGAAGAAGCTTTTTACTTCAATAACTTTATCACTTATGATGTCAGCTTTCTAAAGCAATGAACTGAAATTTCATTGATATCTTCCATGTTGTATTCTCCAACTGTTTGCTGAACTGTCTTTTCATGGACTTTTCACATGTTCTATGACAAATAGTACATGGAGGATGATTGAAAAAGTGTTCTCAATATTACCTTCGTCATAAACACATACAACATTGATATTCTTATGTCATTGCTCCATATCCTGTACTGGGAAAATCACAGTAAAAACTAGTGTAGAAAAACCGATGTACATCCTGTTGATTTTGTGAGACAGGCAGCAAGGGCTAGGACCCTTGCTTATAGGATCTTTGGGTGATCAGCAGTGTAGCATGTACAATAGCAGGGCAAGGGTTGGGAATCTGGACTGAAATCTTGATTGATACAAAGTACAAGTATGGTACATGGAAAATCCTAGGCAAGCTAGGCTAGCACAACTCCTGGCCCATCGAGGGGCAACGNGTAAAAACTAGTGTAGAAAAACCGATGTACATCCTGTTGATTTTGTGAGACAGGCAGCAAGGGCTAGGACCCTTGCTTATAGGATCTTTGGGTGATCAGCAGTGTAGCATGTACAATAGCAGGGCAAGGGTTGGGAATCTGGACTGAAATCTTGATTGATACAAAGTACAAGTATGGTACATGGAAAATCCTAGGCAAGCTAGGCTAGCACAACTCCTGGCCCATCGAGGGGCAACGCCTTGCTAGGCCCTCCAGGCCATCGTGGCAAGGGTCTTGGCGCAGTCTCCAGGTTGACTGGCCTCCAGGGCAGCCTCCACCCAGGCTGGCAGGCCTTGCCAGGCTTACAGGGGCCTTGGAGGGATCTCTAGCAGAGTCTTGGTCTAGGCTCCAGAGTCAGAGGCTTGAGCAAGGCTGAGTGTTTGCAGAAAACTGAGATGTTGAGATCTGAACACAGAGGAGCTTCCCCTTTTATACCTGAGGTCCTAGCA
>SZWC01002037.1:39866-44866 GCA_023375785.1 Penium margaritaceum | reverse complement strand
AGTAAGCGGGCCCTCACTTCGCTCCCCCTCGCATGCTGACGTCAGCATCGAGGATTGCGAGCGAGCGACTGCTTGCTCGCTCTCTCGAGCGAGCAAGCTCGAGACCGTCCATTCCCCGTGGAGGGGTAGCGACGATAAACATAATAATCTATCTATCTATCTCGCTCTCTCGCTTTCCTTTTCTTTTCTTTTCTCTCTCGGCTACTCGCTTGCTTTCACCTCCCATCTGCCAAGACTGTGCCGAACCTGCAGCTGCGCTAGCTGCGCAAGCAGCATTTTCTGCTTCGGCTGCTCGCACATGCGCGGCAAGCTTTTTTGTCTTTTTCCTCCGAGGTCGATGTTCTAGTTTCGACCGTTTTTAACTGCGCCGCAGTTGGTTTTAGTCGCGACAGGTCCTGCTGTAGCAGTTAGAGATTCTGCTTTGCCGGCAGATCCTTCGATAGAAACTGTTGTTGATGGCAGCAAAGGCTTAGCTGTAAGAATCTGTAAATCAGACTGCTGCCCCTCTCCAGCTTGAACAATCTGCTGTGATGCTTTTGGCGCTGTGACGATGAGCTGAAGCCCGCTGAAAATTTCAGGTTCCTCCGAAGAGGTAACTTTCGGAGTCAATTTTGCAAATCGCCCCGCACCATCCCGCGGTCCATGATAACCGCGGCGACTTGTAGAGCGCCCATCTGCAGCTGGAGAATCTGCCGGTCTTTGAGGTGTTGCGTGAGCAAATCCACTCACACGTGGAGCCCGCCGATGCCCTGCCCTGGCATTTCCTGTGCCCGCCACTGTTTCTATTGCGTGCACCATGAAGCATGCAACATTTGTGTGCATAAAGCAGGCTTGCGCCATGGCGGAGCTTCGCGTGTTTGACTTTCGCGTACCGTCCACGACTGGCCGCTTCCGCACATACTGCGAGAGGGCGTTGGAGGTGAGACTTCACTGCCCTGCACACCTATAGAAAACGTCCTTCAGGACGCTTTTCATCAAAAAGTCGGCTGCTTGCTTTGTGCCTGACACATGCACGAGTTGGACCGTGCTGTCTTTGACCTTTGAACGGATCCAGCGCCCACGAATATCGATGTGCTTTGTTCGGCCCTGAAATTTTGTCGAGTTTGCGAGGTCAATCGCAGACTTGTTGTCGACAAAAGTTTTCGTCGGCTGCGTTTGAGCGCATCCGATGTCCTCTAGGAGGTTCCGGAGATACGTGACCTCCTGTGCTGTTGAGGTAGCTGCCACATACTCAGCTTCTGCGGAGCTGAGTGTGATGAGGTTCTGTCGCTTGCTGGTCCAGGAAACTGCTGCTCCACCAAGCAGGCATTCAAAACCTGTGGTGCTTTGACGATCTTCCTCTGTGCCCCCAAAATCGGCGTCGACGTAGCACTAGAGGTCGAGTCTGTTAGTCGTTCCAAACAGCAAACTTGCGTCTCCTCTAGTTTTGAGGTAGCCTAGAGCTTTGTCCAGCTCCTTGCATGCTCCCTCTGTACACGTCTCGTTGCCGCGTGCCAAGTTGCTTACGGCGAACTGCAAATCTGGTCGTGTGCAACTTGCTGCGTGCATCAGTGAGCCGAGTCTGCTGCGATAGTCAGTCTCGCTCCTCCCCCTCTGTCCCTCATGTGTCAGCTGCTGCTGTGACAGAGGTGTTGGGACATGTCGATCAGAAACGTTGAATCGCTCACAAACTTTGCGAGCGTACGTTTGCTAGCTCAGGTGAAGCGTATGCGCTCCTCGGTCGCGTTCGATGTTCATGCCCAGGTAAAACTCAAAGTTGGGCATGAGTGTCACATTGACTTCTTTCACCATGGCCGTCGCTGTGGTTTTGATGAATTTTGCCGACGGACCTATGATGAGAAGGTCATCGACGTAGACCAGCACGTAGCAGTCTCGCTTTGAGTCTGGTGATGGTCGATGTAGGAAGAGGCAGTCGTCGTATGCTGAAGGCTCAAAGTCTAGAGACTCGAGCACTGCTTGCAGCTTCCTGTACCAAAGTAAGGGGCTTTGTTTGAGTCCGTACAGACTCTTCACCAACTTGCACACTCTACCACTCCCGTCGTCGTACCCCTCTGGTTGCTTCATGTAGACGGTCATATCCATCTCACCATGCAGAAAAGCATTTTTTACGTCGAGCTGCTGCACCTCGTAGTCCATCACTATTGCAACTGCCAACATGATGCAGGCGGTGGTGTAGCGGCTCACGGGAGCGTAGGTGTCGAAGAAGTCTTTCCCCTCAACTTGCATGAACCCCTTTGCCATGAGGCGAGCCTTGAACTTGTCAATGCTCCCGTCTGCTTTTGTCTTGACGCGAAACACCCACTTCACCCCCACAGGGCGAGAGCCAGATGGAAGCTCTATAAGTTCCCAAGTCCCCTGATCCATGAGACTCTGGTACTCTACGTCAAGTGCTGCCTTCCACTTTGTAGCATGCTCGCCTTGCAGAGCTTCTTTCAGAGTCTTGGGCTCAGGCAGTAGCTCGCTTGCTGAGACGAGAGCTGCGAGGTGCGTTGTGGTGAAGTCCGCCAGGACATCATCCGCCTCTTTGTAGATGGAGCAGGCCGTGATAGCCAGATTCGCTTCATTAATCTCCTGCTCTTCTTCTTGTTGTAACTACTGTCGCAGGAGGCGGGTGAGGCGCCCCNGTAAGCTCCCAAGTCCCCTGATCCATGAGACTCTGGTACTCTACGTCAAGTGCTGCCTTCCACTTTGTAGCATGCTCGCCTTGCAGAGCTTCTTTCAGAGTCTTGGGCTCAGGCAGTAGCTCGCTTGCTGAGACGAGAGCTGCGAGGTGCGTTGTGGTGAAGTCCGCCAGGACATCATCCGCCTCTTTGTAGATGGAGCAGGCCGTGATAGCCAGATTCGCTTCATTAATCTCCTGCTCTTCTTCTTGTTGTAACTACTGTCGCAGGAGGCGGGTGAGGCGCCCCGGATGCCGGGCAGCTTCATCCTGTGGTTTCCCCGTCGCATACGCACCATTCTGTACTCCCACGGCCTTAGTTTTGTCATGAGGTACTATGAGCGCCTCATGGTCAGTGGTGATGCGTTCGTCCTGGCGAGTGTCGAGGTTCACACGCGGGGCCACCGGCTGCTCATCCATCTTCTCCAGATCAAGAAGGGTGAGTGGTACACTGTCGGCTTCCCCCTCCTCTAATGTCTCCACGTAAGAGTCGTAGAAAGTCTGGAGTAGAGCGGGCTCACTAGCCTGCTTAGTATCCCAAGCAGAGCTCGTCAGGTTCTCGAAGAAGATAGCGTCTCTGCTGGTGATGATGCGATGGGAGTCTATGTCGTAGAACTCCCATCCCTTCATGTTAGGGATTTGTCCGAGGAAGACCCCCCATGTTGCTTTGTCTGCTAGTTTCCGCCGACGTTCCTTTGGGACATGGAGCAGGGCCATGCACCCAAAGGTGCGTAGCATGGAGATGTCAGGTTTGTCATCGTGCCATGCCTGGAAGGGTGTCATGCTCGGTAGCGACACGTGTGGCACGCGGTTGCGTACCCACACGGCTTGCCGTAGTGGAAACGACCACCACGAGTTGTCGAGCTGCGCACCAAGCAGCATCGACTTCAACGTCTCTTGCATTGTGCGGTTCGCTCTCTCTGCTACGCCATTCTGCTGCAGAGTGTATGGCGTAGAGAATTGCTGCATGATGCCGAGATCCTCCAGTTGTGTGGCAAACTCACTGCGGGTGTACTCTCCATCACCGTCTGAGCGTAAAACCTATAGTTTTCTGTTGCTTTGCCTTTCGGCCATCGCGAGCCACTTGAAGAAATATGCTGGAGCTTCATCTCTTGTGCGGAGAGGATAGCTCCACACCATCCTTGTGGCATCGTCAACAAAGAGTAGAAAGTAGCGATGCCCTCCGTAGACTGTGGCCGTTGGTAAAGGTCCACAAATGTCGGTGTGGACCAGTTTCAGCTTCTGGCTGACGTCGCACTTTGTAGCCAGAGGAAACATCTGTCGTGGTAGTTTGGTCCGCACGCAGTCTTCACAAGGCTCTGTTGCATCCTTACTGCCGCTTTCTTTGATATCAAGACCGTTGACCTGTTCGTGCTTCTGCATTGTCTGTATGGTTTGATTGCTGATGTGGCCGAGCCGTTTGTGCCACAAACTGAGGTCTGCGCCAGAAACCTGGTGGAGACTAGCTGTTGCGAAGGGCATATCTGGCCCTTTCGTTGGAGCTGGTGCTGCAAAGTCCAGCTCAATCATGCCGTGCGGAAGAAGGCGACCTTCAGCAAAGGTCTCGCCTTCACGGCTCTTCAAAGTGACACGTTGTCCGTCGCTGACGATCCGCGCACCCCTCTTCATTAGCTGCCCGAGTGACAGGAGGTTCACCGCGATCTCAGGTTTGTACAACACGTCCCCGAACTTGACCTGGGCACCGTCGTACCCAGTCACTATCATTTTTCCTTTGCCCAAAACAGGCACTTGCCGCTTGTTCGCCATCGTGACGAAGCCTTTGGAGCAGGGTTCCAGCTCGTGGAGGCAGGCCTTGTCATGGGTGATATGTGAAGTGCACGCACTGTCAAGGTACCACACGTAGGTGGAGCGTACCAGCTCATCACTCTGCTTAGTTGAGAGTTGGAAGACAGATCCTGTGTAGTCGAACTACTTCTCCTTGCCTCCATCTTGCTTCCCTGCCTCTTTGTTCACGCATCTCTCAGGTTGCTTCTCCTTACCGCCAGTAGCCTTCTTCTCCCCCTTTCTTCCTGAGTTGTTTGCTTTGTAACGTTGCTATCGCCTAGCTTGTTCTTCATCCCACATCCTTTTCCTGCACTCCCCCTTCATGTGCCCAATCTTCTTGCAATAATGGCACTCAACTACAGGAAGTGACCTTGCATTCTGGCCGTGTGCACTTCGGGTGCTAGCGTTTGGTTCAGAGTGGGCGGACAACTGGGTGGATGCGGAGTTCCTTGTGGACTGGCTGTTCCGCGAGGGCTGAGCAGTGGACACGGCAGCACTCACACCTTGGTAAGTTGCATTGCTCACGATTCTCTCCTTTTCTCTTGTTAGTTGCCGG
>SZWC01002036.1:225490-247689 GCA_023375785.1 Penium margaritaceum | reverse complement strand
TTGTGGGCACTATCTGGGTTTAGGCTGCCATAACTCCTCGCTACTATTTTTCTAGCAGATTCTGACCGCACGGCTGCGTTCGCAGCGTCGGTATTATGGTATGGTCCAGTTTTCAGGCAAAACGGACGACGCCCGGGTTTTGGGCTGTCGGCTGCCTGGCAGGCCTCACCGAGAAAACCTGCCAGCCTGAACTGAGCTATTTTCTGATTGGCTGATGAACTGAGTAACAAGCTCTACAGAGCTGGGGGGGGCCTAGAACTTGGAGGGGTCTCCCATTGTTGTTCATTCTTCATTCCTAATCAGTCATTGTCAGTTTTCAGCTGCTTTCTGGCGCTAACACTGGCGCGCGCGTTTCTGAGTAACAAAACCCAGAGCTTCCAGACTTAGACTCTAGAGCAGCAGACTGAGGGGGCAGCTGACTTAAGCAACGAGCGTGGAAGCCCGCACGCTGCATCAACAACGCTGCTGCCCCAACCTGCTGCCTAGTTTTCTCTCTTAATTGTGTAGTCCTCATGAAAGTGTGTATGGAAAAGCATGGATCGTGCAAAAGGAAATAGATGGGTGGAGAGAGGCAATGAGAGAAGTCGAAACAGAAGAAAGTACATGCCATGAGGGAAGAGGGGGGTGGGGTGGGAGACATATCTATCTCATTTTTGTACAGCGAACATCTACCTAAAAACATATCAAGTCAGAGTTGAGAATAATAAACATCCGGCAGCATTTGATGAATAATCTTCTGCTTCCAACATGGGCATGAACATTGATTGAAGAATTTCCTGCACATACAAAAGGAAGAAAAAAAACTGGTTAAAACACATGTCTATATGTGAGTCAATATTGTAACAATAACAAAGAATAGAGCAAGAGCAAATGTCAATGAAAATAGTGGCAGGAACATGCTTCAACGACAGGGACGGGGTGGTCAAGCACAATGACAAAGTGCAAGGATGCGATTGTGAATGAGTGTGCACGTGCGCGTGCGCGTGTGCATGTGTGCATGTGTGTGTGTGCATGTGTGCATGTGTGCATGTGTGCGCGTGTGTGTGTGTGTGTGTGTGTGTGTGTGTGTGTGTGCGTGTGTGTGTGTGTGTGTGTGTGTGTGTGTGTGTGTGTGTGTGTGTGTGTGCGCGTGTGTGTGTGTGTGTGTGTGTGTGTGTGTGTGTGTGTGTATGTGCGCTTCTCCATTTAGTTCTTGTCTGTACATGTCAATTTTCAAGGTTTGAGGTATGTCTATGCATGATTCAATATCTAGTAACATCAAGTTAATGTCCATACTTTGTTAGATCGATTGAACAAACAGTGGATGTGACATCTTAAATGCCAAGTGGAACATATTCTGATGGAGTCAGGGGAAACGGCCTCGATATCTCGAACCACCAAGTACTTATACCTCGATTGGGGAAAAACAAAAACGAGAGAGGACGGACCCCAGCAATATTTCAGCCGGGCTGTCGGTGTGTGATGGCCTCATCCAACCATTCACGTGTAAGGAACCAGTCACTTAACCAACACTCGGGGCCACGAGACAACATGCTATTCAAGAACACCATTCATTTCAATGAAGACTGACAACTCCTTCGAGACATATATAGGTAACCCTTAGCTTCTTTTCAAACAACCACCATTGTGTTTTGGCCCAAAGTATGCCATTCATTTGCAGGTTCTGTTTTTGACCGATAGGCTGTGTCATTGGTCCAGTTTAAACGAATTGTCACATTGGAAAATTAGGTCTGATAATCTTCTCATGTCCTTTGTGTTTTATATTTTGAAGAGAATGCAAAAACAAATGTGCCAAAAAAACTTGAAATATCCACAAGCATTCCTCCATCAGTGCGTGATTCATTACCACTATTCAATCTGATTATGGATGTGTACTAATTTTTCATATATTTTCTTTTCATATATACACTTGTACACTAGTGTATACCTTCATCCGCACTACACTAAGTGTTTCGCACACTGCCACATACACTCTCCACATACATTTTCACACCCACACCCTCCTTTACATACTACTCATGGTTAAACAACAAATCGTTGTACACAATTGTACAATGTTACGTGAAACTAGCTCATTTAAGTGTGCACCTCCTCATACACTCCCTATATACACTTCAAAACCAACCCCCTTCCCGTCTAACTCTAACATTGACATAAGATATTCTACAATAGTGTAAAAAACTACCCACACAATACTCAATATTTCACACGTCTCCTCATACACTTCTTATACACAATCTCACCTCCACATCCCTTCCACCATCCACACTCCTCCACACTCTTCCCCTTTAAACAACGTAAAGTGGTACACTAGTGGAAAACATCGTATGGAACTAACCTTTCCTTAACGTACAACGCCATATTCACTCCTCACTTACACTTTAGGCCCCCGTCCCCCTTCCCACCCTATTGAACAACATCTTTGTCCAAAATGTATTTTACACTTGTGTAAAGTACCATCCCACACCACACTCACACATGAATACTCCTCCACTTACACTCCCCATATGCACTTCCACCCAACAACATATCCCTCCCCTGCCAGCCACCTCCATCTTAACCCACATGATTCAGTACACAAGTTTACATGTATAGTCCTTAAATACTCTGACAATCATACACCTCCTCATGCACTCCCCACATACGCTTTCACCCAATACCCACCCTCCCCCTGCCAACACAGTTCACCCACGCAGCTCTAATTGAACCCACACAATACTATCAACTAGGAACCAACTTCCTGGAACCTTCCTATTACACTTTCTCCTTTCATACACACTTTTTCTAGTGCATCATCATGCTTCAAACTTACAGAAGAGTGTACGATGTTGCAGAAATATCCACTTACTAAACCATACACCTATACATACACTCCCCACATACAGTTTCTCTCCCCTTTCCCCCCTCCAACATCTTCCCAGCACCAACCAAACACAAACACCACTCAAAACAACACCCTACTGTACGATGCTACACACACCTCCACTCAGTCAATCATACACCCCCTCATACAATCCCCACATGCTCTCTCTCTCTCTCTCTCTCTCTCTCTCTCTCTCTCTCTCTCTCTCTCTCTCTCTCTCTCTCTCCCCCCTCTTACCCCAACCGCCCTCCTCTCCAACATCCCCAATCACCAATCTCCAATCACCACCAACCAAACAAAAACACACATTCTAATTTACCCACTGACAATATCACACACCTTCATACACCCATAATGAAGTGTACGATGCATTTTATGACATTCACGAAAGATATCACCTCTTGGAAGCTTCCTATCATGACAAACAACATTATACACACTTCACCTAGTGTATGAAATTCCTTCGATTAACTCTACCTCTCAAAGCGCTAGCTCAAACCCCAGGGTTGCATGTATCAATCCGCAAGCGCAGTAACGAGTGATCCCTATCTTACGGGTGGGACGTGCTAGTTGCGAGTCACCCACCGGCTGGCGAGTGGAGCTCGCCGGCACTCAAGTTAACTCAACGGCAGATTTGCCCACTGTCCGCAAATCCAAGTGGGAATGTCCAAAGTTTGACCAGAATATTCCAGAACTAACCAGACCCATGTGCTTCCTGAAAAAAAAACAGGTCTAGGTCTTGAACCGCAGAAAGTTCAATCTTCCAGAAAAAAATCAATCACTGCTGACAATTGAGTCCACATGCACTGCACACAAGCAAATATATGACAGAGGGTTATCACGTCCCCTTGGATGAGGGTATTGCATGCATGCATTCGAGCAGATGGAGCTGACATATGAGAGCAGATGAAAACAAGGCTGTAGTGATGAAATCTGTCACCTGTTACATCCCATGCACCTCGCACACTCCGTTAATGTATGCCTTCACTTCCTCACAATGCCGATGCGCTTATTGTGTGGATGCATTCCACCATCATTCTGTGTGATGCGACATGCACCTGAGCTGTTACTATACAGTGGCACGGCACCCACAAGCATACCCAATTCTTCCACCAGCTGTGGTATCTAATCTTCACATGCACCCTTCCCCAAGGCCATCTACTCAGGATCAGCCATGCCACATGCCAAAAAAGTTTTTTCTGCACTAGGCCATGACACGGTTGTGCACCAGAGGTGTAAGACATACCCTCCCAAAATTCGTGCATTTCATTCCTGTGCATAGTTACTGTCACTAAACCCATCGATCAAGGGACCAGCGCCAGGGGAGAAGACGAGACCCATCAATACTGCGTTGAACAACTTAGTGCAACTGCTTGAGCAAAACTTTTTGTTCCTTGCTGCAAGGATGTTGGCTGATCTGGGCCAATGTATCCTCTATACACGAGACGCTTGGTTGAATGGCGGAGGAGAGACAGTCAAGACTACCCATAATCTCTCTCTACAGTGTGGGGTCAGTGTCAGGACCGCAGTCAGTGGCATTTGTGTCAAGAAGATGTCCGTACACATCCAGGCTCATGGGTGACTGCTATGTGGAAGGGTGTTTCACAAGATGGGAGAACCATTCTGTCTAGTGTTCTGTGAAACGACCCTGGTGCAGCGTCAATATGTGTACATCTCTGTTGCAGATGCTGGTCATGCCAAGAAAATTGTGCGCTTCTCCAAGATTCAGTCATGCAATAATGCACGGTAAGCAATGCCAACAGATGAAAAACAGGATACTGATGTACAAAAAAAGGGAAACGGGGAACTATTACCCCAACGGATGAAAAAGTAGGAACCAGAAAGACTCTGCAAAAACCCTTCAAGTTCTAGTTTACGACATATCTCCTTGTTCTAGATTTGTGGGGCTATATTTAGGCCATACAATGTCTTCAGGAGGAGCCACACTCTGTCTCTTCCATTCGTGAAGCCTGGTGGTTGTTCTACATGGATGTCCTCATCTAGTGGGCCATTCAGGAATATATCCTTTTGATGAATTTCCCAATCCTCATGTGCTGTAGCTCCCAGAAAGACATGCCAGTTGTGTATTTTCCCATTGGGGCCTACGTCTCTGTGAAGTCTTGGCTGGGAATTTGGTGAAACCCCTTGGCCATGAGTCGGGCCTTGTGTTCCTCAGATTGACCCTATAAATTCTGTTGGACTTTGTATGCCCAATTTAAATCAGTGGCCTTGAATCCAGGGGGAAGTGAGACCATTTCATAGACTTCGTATTTGAGGTGAGCATTCAACTCATCTACCATAGCCTTCTTCCACAATGGCGCATCTAAGTGCCCCCTTGCCTCCTCAACAGTGAGAGGCTCAGAGAGGATACCCACAGGCTTTGTTGGGAGTACACTAAGGTATAAATTTCTGTAGTTGACCCTTGGTGCATTCCGTTGAAAGCGACCAGCTAGGACAGACTGAACAGGATCAGACTGGACAGGTTTACTTTGAGTGGGATGTAGGCCCGGCAGAGACCCTGGGTCTGCACGGGTATTGGCAAGATCAGTTGGTGTGAGCAGATTGGTAGGGTGTCACTAGTCGGTGTCATCTGTACATTGGTCTTGTCCCAACCAAACGTTTTCAACGTGTCCGACCTCAAAATAAGGACAAAGATAGGAACTCTGACATTTTCAGGATATCATTCAGGAATGGTAAGCATGGGCAAGTGCTTGAGTCCCTTGAATTCCCAGTATGGAATATGTTCCAAGAAGGAGGCATCACAACACTCCACAAACGTACAATGTACGGGTTCACACAACCTCTGGGCCTTTGAAGCATGAGATACTCCTACAAAGACATACCATCTTTGTGGCTGCGCTGTGGGTTGGGAAACCACATGCACGCCATAGTGTCCAACACACATATGGAACATAGATCTGCCTTTTTTCTTGAACCATATTTCCCATGGAGCAATAGTATCAGAAAGAGATCCCTGAGGCATTCATTTCCAGAGCCAATTAATGTAATTGATTGCCTCCTCCCATAACCCAAATTTCAGACCTGACTCTATCAGTGGGGTGCATAGGGCATCACTCAATGTTCTGTGCCCTTTGTTGATGTCTAGAGGAGGCCATTGATGGAGGAGGCTCAGTGGTATGGTGGAGGATGCCATTGACCTTCAGATCTGTTGTGAGAGGGCCTGGGAACTTCCCAGCCCAGTGCCGAGGATGCATAATTTGCAACATGTTTGTCGCTCAGCAAGAGGGATGCACTCCACTATGACCCACGATGACAGAAGGCGGCTCGAGAGCTGCTTGCAGCTGTTGACAGCAGAGAATCACTGGACGTTTCCACGGGTGAGAGATTGGACGCAGGGCTCGGTCACAACAATGATGAGCCACCAGATCTTGAGAAGCAATCGATATGATATCACTAACGTTAGCTGCGGAGGAAGCAGAGGAGGTGCACACGAGCAAGAGCGTCAAAGATCAGAGAGGAGGAGTAACCATTTGCAAATGGAGGGACGCAGGGAGTCCCGTTTCTCCTTGATGGACGTTGCAGCAAAGGAGGCGGAGCGGAGTGCGCAAAGGTGGTGCAGATGATGAGAGGGGAGGCAGATGGTGGCGGAGGAAGACCTGACAGCAGAGGAGCGGAGCTTGTGGCGGTGATGTGATGACTTGGTTAGGAAAAACCAGGCGATGTTACATGGTGCTCTGATACCATGTCAGAGAAATGCAGTGAGCGGAGATAGAAATGGCAAAAGCAGGAAGAAGCAGTGATGTGCGCAGATCCACAGATGATGGCTGAAGGATGTAGATTTGTAAGGAATTAGTCGCAGAGCGAGAATGATGAGGGTGCAGGAACCAAGGCAGAGTACCGAGGTAGACTGGAGTTCAGCGAGAGAATGGCAAAAGCAGAAGTGGGTAGAGGAGCTGCACAAAGAAGTGAGAACAACGGAGCAAAAAGGGGCAAGAGCGAGGGCTCAGATGGGATGATGATAAAAAATGACTGATGGGCGAGCAAAGCGGAAACACGTTGGCGAAGCCGTGGAACCAAAGGCGAACAGAATGGAAAGAACTATTATGGGTTAAACTTTGGAGGAGGTGAACATCCTCCATATATACGATAGAACAGGACAAATAACAAAGAAACAACTTCTTTGCCANCAACGGAGCAAAAAGGGGCAAGAGCGAGGGCTCAGATGGGATGATGATAAAAAATGACTGATGGGCGAGCAAAGCGGAAACACGTTGGCGAAGCCGTGGAACCAAAGGCGAACAGAATGGAAAGAACTATTATGGGTTAAACTTTGGAGGAGGTGAACATCCTCCATATATACGATAGAACAGGACAAATAACAAAGAAACAACTTCTTTGCCAACCTAACGCAAGTGGCCCAATGTTACTTAGGTGGTCGGTGACCGTTCGTATAGGACCGTTGAACCATTTATTTAAATATCTCAAATGAGAGATGTACTGGACGACCTCTCGGATTATTCTAGGGTCCTTTGGACAAGAACCAGAGTCAGAGGCCAAGTATTTCTGAAAGTTGCGCCCTTGTTGCGCCCTAGCTGCCCCCTAATTGCGCCCTACTTGCGACCTGGTTGCGCCCTAGTTGTGCCTCAGATAGGCACTAGCTATGCCCTAGATGTAACCTAGTTGCACCCTACTTGAGCCCTAGTTACCCCCCAGTTGCGCCCTGGTTGCACCCTACTTGCAACCTACTTGCGCCCTAGTTGCGTCCCACTTGTGCCCTAGTTGCACCTGACTTGCACCCTACTTGCTCCATACTTGCGCCTTAGTTGCGCACTAGTTGCACCCTACGTGCGCCCTACTTGCGCCCTAGTTGCACCCTACTTGCGTCCTAATTGCGCCTTAGTTGTGCACTAGTTGCACCCTACGTGCGCCCTACTTGCGCCCTAGTGGCACCCTAGTTGCATCGTACTTGCGCCCTACTTGCTCCCTCCTTGCGTCCTTGTTGCTCCCTACTTCCACCCTAGTTACACCCTAGTTGTGCCTCAGTTGGGCACTAGCTACGCCCTTGTTGTACCCTAGATGCACCCTAGTTACGTCCTACTTGCATCCTACTTGTGCCCTAGGTACGCCCTAATGGCGCCCTAGTTGAGCCCTACTTGCACCCTACTTGCACCCCAGTTGCGCCCTAGTTGCACCCTATTTCTGCACAATTTGCGCCCTTCTTTTGCCCTAATTGCACCGTAGTTACACCCTAGTTGTGCCCATATTACGCTCTAATTACGTCCTGCTTGTGCCCTACTTGCGTCCTATTGGCGCACTAGTTAGGCCCTACTTGCACCCTACTGAAACCCTAGTTGCGCCCTAGTTGCGCCTAAGTTGGGCACTAGCTACCCCCTAGTTGTGCCCTAGTTGCACCCTAGTTGCACCCTAGTTACGTCCTACTAGCGCCTTGCTTGCATCCTACTTCAGCCCTATTTGTGCCCTAGTTGCACCCTAGTTGCACCCTAATTGCACCCTAGTTGCGCACTAGTTGTGCCCTAGTTGCGCCTTGGTTGGGCACTAGCCACACCCTAGTTGCACCCTTGTTGCGCCCTAGTTGTGCCCTACTTGCACCTTACTTTCGCCCTAGTTGTGCCCTACTTGCGCCCTAGTTGCACCCTAGTTGCACCCTTGTTGCGCCCTAGTTGTGCCCTACTTGCACCTTACTTTCGCCCTAGTTGTGCCCTACTTGCGCCCTAGTTGCACCCTAGTTGTGCCCTAGTTGCACTCTTGTTGCACCTCAGTTGGACATTAGCTACACCCTAGTTGCACCCTAGTTGCATCGTAGTTGCACCCAAGCTGCATCCTACTTGCGTCCTACTTGCGCCCTAGTTGCGTCCTACTTGCGTCCTTGTTGCGGCCTAGTTACGCCCTACTTGTGTCACAGTTGGGTACTAGCTATGCACTAGTTGCGCCATAGGTATGCCTTAGTTGTGCCCTAGCTGCACCCTAGTTGCGCCCTAGTTGTGCCCTGGTTGCGCCCTACTTGTGCCCTATTTGCGCCCTAGTTGCGCTTTAGTTGCGTCCTACTTGTGGCCTACTTGCGCCCTAGTTGCGCCCTAGTTGTGCCCTGGTTGCGCCCTACTTGTGCCCTATTTGCGCCCTAGTTGCGCTTTAGTTGCGTCCTACTTGTGGCCTACTTGCGCCCTAGTTGGACCCTAGTTGTGTCATAGGTACACCCTTCTTGCGCCCTACTTGTGCCCTACTTGTGTCCTAGTTACACTCTAGTTACGTTATACTTGTGTCCTACTTACGCCCTACTTGTGCACTAGTTTCCCCCTACTTGCGCCCTAGTTGCGCCCTAGTTGTACCCTAGTTGCACCCTAGTTGCGCCCTACTTGCGCTCTACTTGCGCCCTACTTGTGCCCTACTTGTGTCCTAGTTACACTCTAGTTACGTTATACTTGTGTCCTACTTACGCCCTACTTGTGCACTAGTTTCCCCCTACTTGCGCCCTAGTTGCGCCCTAGTTGTACCCTAGTTGCACCCTAGTTGAGCCCTACTTGCGTCCAACTTGCGCCCTAGTTGTGCCCTACTTGCCCCCTAGATGCACCTTAATTGTGCCCTAGTTTCACCCTACTTGCACCCTAGTTGCGCCCTAGTTGTGCCCTACTTACGTCCTACCTGCATCCTACTTGTACCCTACTTGTGCCGTACTTGCACCGTACTTGCGCCCTAGTTTTCCGTAGTTGTTTCCTAGTTGCGCCCTAGCTGCATACTATTTGCGCCTCAGTTTGGTCACTAGCTACGCCTTGGTTACGCCCTAGTTGCGTCCTCCTTGCGCCCTACTTACGCCCTACTTGTGTCCTAGTTGCGCCCTAGTTTGGCCCTAGTTGTGCCCTAGTTGCACCCTATTTGTGCCCTAGTTGCACCTCAGTTGGGCACTAGCTAACCCTAGTTGCACCATTGTTGCGCTCTAGTTGCTCCCTAGTTCCACCCTACTTGCGTCCTCCTTGCGCCTTAGTCGCGCCCTACTTGCGCCCTAGTTGCACCTCACTTGGGAACTAGCTACACCATAGTAGCGCCCTAGTTGTACCCTAGTTGAGTCATTGTTGTGCCCTAATTGCGCCCTACTTGCGCCCTAGTCGTGCCCTATTTGCGTCCTAGTTACTGCATACTTGCGCCCTAGTTGTGCCCTAGTTACGCCCTAGTGGCGCCCTAGTTGTACCCTACTTGCACCCTACTTGCACCCTAGTTGCACCCAAGTTGCACCCTAGTTGCGCCCTACTTGCGCTCTACTTGCGCCCTACTTGTGCCCTAAATACGTCCTAGTTGCGCCCTACTTGCACCCGACTTGCGCCCTAAAGGGGGCCTAGTTGTACCCTATTTGCGCCCTAGTTGCGCCTCAGTTGGGCACTAGCTACGCCTTAGTTGTGCCCTAGTTGCACCCTAGTTTTTCCCTAGTTGCGCCATTCTTGCGCCCTACTTACGCCCTTGTTGAGTCCTACTTGTGCCCTAGTTGCCCCTTACTTTCACCCTGATTGCGCCCTAGTTGCACCCTAGTTGCGTCCTATTTGCACCTCAGTTGGACACTAGCTACGCCCTAGTTGCGCCCCAGTTGCGCCCTAGTTGCGCCCTACTTACGCCCTACTTGCGCCCTGGTTGGGCCCTACTTGCACCCTAGATGTGCCCTAGTTGCACCCTAGTCGCGCCTTAGTTGCGCCTTCGTCGCTTCTGAGTTGGGCACTAGCTCTGTCCTAGTTGCGCCCTAGTTGTGCCCTAGTTGGGCCCTACTTGCGCCCTACTTGTGCCATAGCTACGCCCTTGTTGCACCCTAGTTGCGTCTCAATTGGGCACTAGCTACGCCCTTGTTGTGCCGTAGGTGCATCCTAGTTACGCCCTACATGCCCCCTAGTTGCGCCCTAGTTGCACCATACTTGCTCCCTACTTGCATCCTAGTTGTGCCCTAGTTGCGCCTTAGTTACGCTCTACTTGCACCCTACTTGTGCCCTAGTTGTGCCCTAGTTATGTCCTAGTTACGTCCTACTTGCACCCTACTTGTGCTCTAGTTGCACCCTAGTTACACCCTAAGTGTGCCCTAGTTCTGGTCTACTTGCACCCTACTTTCACCCTGCTTGCTCCCTAGCTGCACCCTAGTCGCACCCTGGTTGCACCCCACTTGCGCCCTACTTGCACCCTAGTTGCACCCTAGTTGTGCCCTAGTTGCACCCTAGTTGCGCCCCACTTGCGTCCTACTTTCACCATAGTAGCACCCTAGTGGCACCCTAGCTGCGCTCTAGTAGCAACTTAGTTGTGCCCTACTTACGCCCAACTTGCGCCCTACTTCCACCCTACTTGCACCCTAGATGTACCCTAGTTGCTTTCTAGTTTTTCCCTACTTGTGCCTTAGTTGCACCCTAGTTGCGTCCTAGTTGTGTCCTACTTACACCCTAGTTGCGCCCTAGTTGCTCCCTACTTACGCCCTAGTTGCGCCCTAGTTGCGCCTTAGCTGCACCCTAGTTGCGACTCACTTGGGCATTACCTGCGCCATAGTTGCACCCTAGTTGCTCCCTAGTTGTACGTTACTTGTGCCCTACTTTTGCCCTAGTTGCGCCGTAGTTTCTCCCTAGTTGTGCCCTAGTTGTGCCCTAGTTGTGCCCTATTTGCGCCCTAGTTCTGCCTGAGTTTAACACTACCTACGTCCTAGTTGCGCCCTAGTTACACCCTACTTGTGTCCTACTTGCGTCTAGTTGCACCCTAGTTATGCCTTAGTTGGGCACTAGCTACATCCTAGTTGTGTCCTAGTTATGCCATGGTTGTACCCTAGTAACACCCTAGTTGTGCCCTAGTTGTGTCCTTCTTGCGTCCTATTTGCACCCTAGTGGCACCCTAGTTGCACCCTAGATGCGCCCTCGTTGCGCCCTACTTACATCCTAGTTGCGCCCTAGTTGTGCCCTAGTTGCACCTCAGTTGGGCACTAGCTATACATCAGTTGCATCCTAGTTGCGTCCTTGTAACATCCTCGTTGCGCCTTACTTGTACCCTTCTTGCGCCCTACTTGTCCCCTACTTGCGCCCTAGTTGCGCCCTTGTTGCCCCTCAATTGGGAACTAGCTACGCCCTAGTTGCGCCCTAGTTGTGCCCTAGTTCAACCCTAGTTATGCCCTAGTTATGCCCTAGTTTCTTCCTAGATATGCCTTTCTTGCACCCTACTTGTACCCTAGTTGTACCCTACTTGTGCCCTAGTTGCGCCCTAGTTGCACCCTAGTTGCGCCTTACTTGTGCCCTACTAGCGCCCTAGTTGCGCCTTAGTTGTGCCCTAGTTGCACCCTACTTGTGTCCTAGTTGCGCCCTACTTGAGTCCTAGTTGCGCCCTAGTTGCACCTTACTTGCGTCCTACTTGCGCCTTGCTTGAACCTTAGTTTTGTCCTATTTGCGCTCTACTTGCACCATACTTGCACCCTGCTTGCACCCTAGTTGCGCTTCACATGCACCCTAGTTGCACCCTAGTTGCGCCCTAGTTGCGCCCAAGTTGCGCCTCAGTTGGATACTAGCTACACCCTAGTTGCGCCCTTGGTGCATCCTAGTTGCGCCCTAGTTGCACCTTAGTTACGCCCTAGTTGTGCCGTACATGTGTCCTACTTGCGTCCTAGTTGTGCCCTAATTGTGCCTTAGTTACGCCCTACTTATGCCCTATTTATGCCCTAGTTGCGCCCTAGTTGTATCCTACTTGCTCCCTACTTGCGTCCTACTTTTGCCCTACTTGCACCCTAGTTGCGTTCTAGTTGCGCCCTCTTTGTGTCCTACTTGCGCCCTACTTGTGTCCTGCTTGCACCCTGCTTGCACCCTAGTTGTGCCCTAGTTACACTCTAGTTGCAACCCACTTGGGCCCTACTTGCACCGTAGTTGCGTCCTAGTTGCGTCCTAGTTGCACCCAAGTTATGCCCCACTTGCGCCCTACTTGCACCCTATTTGCGCCCTAGTTTCACTCTAGTTGCACCTTAACTATGCCCTAATTGCGTCCTACTTGTGTCCTACTGGCGCTCTACTTGCGCCCTAGATGCACCCTAGTTGCACCCTAGTTGCACCCAACATGCACCCTACTTGCGCCCTATTTACATCCCAGTTGCGCCCTAGTTGCACCCTAGTTGCATCTTTCTTGCACGCTACTTACACCTTACTTGAATCCTAGTTGTGTCCTCCTTGCACCCTAGATGCACCCTAGTTGCGTCCTAGCTACGTGCTAGTTACGCCTCACTTGGGCACTACCTACGTCCTAGTTGCACCCTAGTTGCACCCTAGGTGCGTCCTAGTTGTGCATTACTGCGCCCTCGTTGCGACCTCATTGTGCCCTAGTTGCGCCCTCGTTGTGCCTCGGCTGGGCACAATGTATGCCCTCGTTGTTCCCTAGTTGCACACTGGTTGCATCCTACTTGTGCCCTACTTAGGTCCTACTTGCGCCCTAGATGCGCCTCACCTGGACACTAGCTACGCCCTAGTTGCAACCTAGCTCCACCCTCGTTGTGCCCTAGTTACGCCCTTGTTGTACCCTAGATGTGTCCTTCTTGCGTCCTACTTGTGTCCTAGTGTAGCCCTAGTTGCACCCTTCATGCGTCCTACTTGTGTCCTACTTCCGCCCTAGTTGAGCACAAGTTGCGCCTCAATTGGGCAATAGCTACGCCCTAGTTGTGCCCTAGATACTCCCTAGTTTCGCCTTAGTTGCACCCTAGTTGTGCCCTAGTTGCGCCCTACTTGCGCCCTTCTTGCGCTCTAGTTGCACCCTAGTTGTGCCCTAGTTGCCCCTCAGTTGGGCACTAGCTATGCCCTAGATGCGCCCTAGTTGTACCCTACTTGCGCCCTAGTTGCCCCCTATTTCCGCCCTGGTTGCGCCCTCCTTGCATCCTACTTGCTCCCTAGTTGCGTCCTACTTGCACCATAGTTGCACCTGACTTGTGGCCTACTTGCTCCCTACTTGCCCCCTCGTTGCGCCCTAGTTGCGCCATACTTGCACCCTACTTGCACCCTTGTTGCGCCCTGGTTGCGCCCTAGTTTCATCCTATTTGCGCCCTACTTGTACCCTAGTTGCGCCTTAGTTGTGCCCTAGTTGCGCCCTAGTTGTGCCTTACTTGCGCCCTAGTTGAACCCTACTTATGCCCTTGTTTCGACTCGGTTGGACACTAGCTACGTCCTGGTTGTGCCCTAGTTGCGACCTAGTTGCACCCTAGTTGCGCCCTACTTGCGCCCTACTTGCGTCCTAGTTGCGCCCTAGTTGCACCTCAGTTGGTCACTAGCTACGCCCTAGTTGTGCCCTAGGTGCGTCCTAGTTGCGCCCTACTTGCACCCTACTTGCGCCCTAGTTGTGCCATACATGCGTCCTACTTACGTCATAGTTGCGCCATAATTGCGCCTTATTTACGTCCTACTTGCGTGTTGACATGGTGTGCCCCTTACCATGAGTGCCATTGATCGTCCTCCCTGGTTCAACCACTACAGAGTGGTCGAACATCTGATATGACTTTAAATTTGGATTCCTTGGATATTTCCATGCAAGATCGAGCTTTGAATCACTCGATTTCAGTGAGTATTCATAAAGTAAGCCTAGCCCGAAGTTTGGGTGTTTGGCGGGTGGAATCTGGTACCCGCCATGGGTGGCGGGATAATCCACCGCCAGTGATCCAAGTTCATCTCCAATGAGCTCCAAAACGTGCACCTGGGCCATGAATGAAGTGACTAGAGGTACTTCATTGACCAGGGTGACCTTCTCCTTGACTTATGGGTGAGGAAAGACACTTCGACGGATCATCGTCGAAGCGCCTCCCATTGCCTAGCGTACAAGGCAAGGTGGGTGGCTCCACCAAGGGTTACTTCGACAGCAATAGCAGGGATCTACTGCTCCGATTTGGGTGTGCTTGGATGTGCTGGAAAGCTTAGATCACAGGCTATAAGGATATGATGCAATCTCACTATGCTAAATAACACACATGTGTTTCGATTCAGATTTACTGAACGCGACGTGTTCTGCCCACTCACATCCGTGATCCTTGCGTTCCACACTCTTCACCATTGGTGTCCATTGGCTGTCCCAAACATTGGTAGCATGAACCAGTGAGAGCTAGGCATCCTTGAGGGTACCTCCACACCCACTAGTGCCAACAAAGGGTTATGGACCCACGTACCTAGAAGGACCCTGGCTCTACAACGTTCACGCTACCGCCGCGCGCCATGGCACCGACCGAGCAAGAGAGCATCGGCGCCGCCTTGAAGTTCGATGGGCTTGGCTTCCACTTGTGGAGGTGGGAGTTTGAGGTCTACCTCGATGACAAGGGCCTGCTTGAGCTAGTCAATGGTGAAGAAACCGCCCCTCCGGATACTGCGACGCCGGAGAAATTTGAAACATACAAGAAGCGCAACAAGAAGGTGCTTGCCTTCTTGGTGTATGCGCTTGCTCGGACATCACGTTCACTCATTCAAGGATGCACGGAGGCCGTGGAGGCCAGGAAGAAACTCTGCACCATCTATCAATCCACCAACCTCGCTAACCAACCCTTTGTCTTAAGAAGGTTCGTCACCCTCCGAGCCAACGAAGGCGACGACATCATGGAGATCCTGTAGTAGATTGAGTCCCTGACTGCCGAGTGCGTAGCTACCGGGTGGAAGGTCAGCCCTCAGCTGGAAGCCATCCTCCTCCTGGCCTTGCCGGACAGTTGGAGTCCCATGATCACCGTCGTAGGCGGCTGGTCCGCCCATGAGCTGAAGTATCCGAAGGTGGGTGAGTACGTCTGCAATGAATGGATGCGGCGTGGTGGGAGAGAGAGTGGGCCAACATCGAGTTCCGCCTATGCCGTCCGCCCTCAAGGTGGAGGGGGAGGCAAGAAGGGGAAGGGTGCCAAGCAGGGCACCAAGAAAGGTGACAAGAAGGGAGAGTGCTACGTGTGTGGAAAAGAAGGCCACTACGCACGCAACTGCCTCAACAGGAAGTCGGACCAGCCGGGGAAAGCTGGAAAGAAGGACGACCGCGCAATGATGGCGAAGGAGTCCACCGACTTGACAGATCCGGGAGTCTCCGTGATTGACTCCGGATCGGGCCGTCACACACAATACAAGCGGATGGCATTCGTCACCTATGGCGCCTCGGAACGGCGCATGACGGTGGCCAACGGCAAAACAGAGTTGGCTGCCGGTGAAGGCAACGTTCGCATTGAGGTGGACGTGGATGGGGAGGATGTCACCTGCACAATTCACGACGTGCTCCACATGCCCAACTTTGGAAAAAATCTGTTGTCAGTGAGCCACCTGACCGACAAGGGGCTCGAGGTGCTCTTCAACAAGAAGGATGCCATCATCCAGAAAGAGGGGGACGGCGAGGTGATTGCACGTGGAAAGCGAGAGGACGACTTGTACTTGCTACGTGCAAAGATCCTCGGCAGCCGGGCGGGGTCCGACATTATCCACCTCGCAAAGAAGGACGATGGAGACCTGGACCTATGGTACTGTCGCCTGTGTCACATCGCTCCCTCAACGATCAGGGACATGGAAAAGGAAGAAGTGGTGCGAGGTCTTGAGGTCAAGAGCCTCAAAGCAGCCAAGGATGTCGTGTGTGATCCGTGCGTATTTGGCAAGGCGACACGGCAGCCGTTTGATGGCAAAGAGACGTGAGCATTGGCAAAATTGGAGGTGGTGCACACAGATGTGTGCGGACCGTTTGAGCCCTCCATTGGTGGGGCGTGCTACTTTGTCACCTTCATCAACGACCACAACCACAAGCTCTACCTCCACATCATAACGAGGAAGAGCGATGTCTTGCTATGCATGCAGGAATTTGTGTTGGTAGTGGAGCGACAAAAAGATTTGAATGTGAAGGCGTTCTGGAGTGACAACGGCGGTGAGTACGAGGGCTGCTTGGCATGGATGTAGAGCAAGGGGATCGTGTGGTAGAGAAATACGCCACATTCTTCGCAGAAGAACGGCGTCAACGAGAGGGCGAATCGCACAATCCTCAACATGGTCTGGTCCATGTTGAGCGATGCCGCCCTCGCATAGCGGTACTGGGGCGAGGCGGCACGGACAGTGGTGTACATCATGACCCCGACGCCGACGAAGCCGCTAAAAGACACGGAGTCCAAAGTGTGGAAGACGCCACAAGAAGTGTTGAGCGGGAGGAGGCCAACCGTGGCTCACCTCTGCATGTTTGGATGTGTTGCACATGTTGTTGTGCAGGCACGGGAGGGGCGGGGCAAGCTGGACCCGAGGACTCGCTAGTGCATCTTCGTCGGGTACGAGAGCGGGAGCTAGGCGCACCGGCTCTTCGACCCGCGGAGGCAGCAGATCGTGAAGAGTCACGATGTCACGTACGACGAGGACAGCCGTTGGACGGACAAGGATGCGGGTCTCTCCAAGCGGAGGGAGTGGCTGCCACTCCTCGAGGGGAAGAGGCCAAAGGACGCAAAAGAGGGTGACGTCCTATGGGCTATTGCCGGCAGAAACCATCCGGGGGATGGGGGAGCGGCTGATGTGCATTCAGCCGATCCCGCAATGAGCCCGAAGTGCCGGCAGCAGTGGAGCTGAACGAAGAGGTGGGGAGTGAGCCCGCATCTCCACGGTCCCCGAGAGAGGGAGGTCAGGCCAGCGGTGCAAGTGGCACGGTAAGGGGGCAGCAGCAGTAGCAGCAGCGGCAGCAGTAGCAGCAACCTCAACAGCAGGAGCCCGGAAGAAACAGACGCGCAAGGAGGATGACAAAGAGGTACGATGGCACGGAGGGCATCTAGACCAGGTTTGCTTGAGCGTTCCTTGCGCAAGAGGAATCTAATACCGTCAAGGAGGCATTGCAAAGGAAGGATGGGGTTGAGTGGGAGGGAGCTGTAAAATCTGAGCTCGTCTCCCATGAAGAGAACGGCACTTGGCAGCTGATTGACAGGCCGGAGGGCGCAAAAATCATCGGCTCCAAGTGGATCTTCAAGAAGAAGCTCACCAAGGACGAGAAGGTGGAGCGGTACAAGGCGCAGCTGGTTGCAAACGGGTACACCCAGCGGAAGGGTGAACACTATGATGAAACCTTCGCACGAGTGGCAAAGTTCACCTCCATCCGCTCCATCCTATCGGTGGCGGCGGTGTGGGACTACGAAGTTCATCGAATTGATGTAAAAACTGCATGCCTCAATGGTGACCTGGACAAGGAGGTCTGCATGGAGGTGTCGAAGGGGGTGGACGCGCCACCTGGGAAGGTGTGCCGGCTTCGCAAGGCACTCTACGGGCTGAAGCAAGCGCCACTCATGTGGTACCTGAAAATGGACGACTTCATGGCCAAGCTTGGCTTCAAGCGCTGCGAGGGGGATCACAGCGTGTACGTGCGGAAGCAGCCGGGGTTGCATCAGATCGTGTTTCTTTACGTGGATGATCTCATCCTCGTGTCAACGGACATGGAGGAATTGGTGAACTTGAAGCGACAGCTAGGTGGTCGGTTCAAAATGATCGACATGGGCGAGCTCGAGTACTACCTCGGCGTCGCCATCAAGAGGGACCGCAAGGCACGCACGCTCGGGATGGGGGCAGGCAAATTACGAGCAAGAGGTGCTACGCCGCTACAACATGAAGGAGTGCAATCCCATCGGCACACCCATGACCACCACATGTGAGCTGAGCTCGAGCATGGGCTCGAGCACGGATGAGGCAAAAGAGGAGATGGCAGGTGTGCCATACCAGTCCGCGGTGGGGAGCATCATGTACGCCATGGTGGCGACGCGACCCAACCTGGCCTTTGCGGAGGGCCAAGTGAGCCGCTATGTTGTAGACCCCGGGCCGCTACATTGGCAAGCGGTGAAGCGGATCATCCGCTATCTCAAGGCGACAAAACAGTCACGGCTCGTGTTTGGAGGGGGAGCGCGTGACGACTCCCTCGAGTTGGTCGGCTACTCCGATGCCGACTGGGCTGGTGATGTGGATGACAGAAAATCAATGTCGGGATACGTGTTTGTGCTTGGTGGTGGATCAATTTCATGGGCAAGCAAGAAGCAGGACTGTGTAGCATTGTCCAGCACCAAAGCGGAGTACATCGCGCTCGCGGAAGCCACAAAGGAGGCGATGTGGCTGCGGCGGCTGCTGAAGGAGATCGGGGTGCCGCAAAAGAAGCCGACGGTACTCAACGTGAACAACATGAGTGCCTTTAGCCTGACCCAGAACCCGGTGCTGCACAAGAGGATCAAGCACATCGAGATCCGGCATCATTATGCACGAGACTTGGTGGCAAAGGGAGATGCAACTATCGTGCATTGTGGCATGCTCATGGAGCGCATGCTCGCCGACGCCATGACCAAGGCACAGCCCAAGGACACGCACGAAGCAATCTGCATGGAGCTTGGTTTGCGTTTCGAGGTTTAAAATGCTGCTGGTTCCAAGGACATGGCATCAAGGCCGCGGTGCAAGGGGGAGATTGTTGACATGGTGTGCCCCTTGCCATGAGTGCCGTTGATCGTACTCCCTTGTTCGACCACTATGGAGTGGTCAAACATCTGATCTGACTTTAGATTTTGATTCCTTGGATCTTCCCATGCAAGATCGTGCTTTGAATCGCTCGATTTGAGTGAGTATTCAGAAGGTAAGCCTAGCCCGAAGTTTGGGTGTTTGGCGGGTGGAATCTGGTACCCACCATGGGTGGCGGGATAATCCACCGCCAGTGATCCAAGTTCATCTCCAACGACCTCCAAATGCACCTGGGTCATGAATGAAGTGACTAGAGGGACTTATTTGACCTGGGTGACCTTCTCCTTGAGTTCTGGGTGAGGAAAGATGCTTCGACGGGTCATAGTCGAAGCGCCTCCTGTTACCTACTGTGCAAGGCAAGGTGGGCGGCTCCACCAACGGTTACTTCGACAGCGGTAGCAGGGGCTCTACTGCTCCGATTTGGGTGTGCTTGGATGCGTTGGAAAGCTTAAATCAAAGGCTATACGGATCTGATATAATCTCACTTTAATAAGTAACAAAAACGTGTTTTTATTCAGATCTACTGAATGCGACGTGTTCTGCTATCTCACATCCGTGATCCTTGTGCTCCACACTCTTCACCATTGGTATCCATTGGCTGCCCCAAACATTGGTAGCTTGAACCAGGGAGAGCTAGGCATCCTTGAGGGTTCCTCCACATCCACTAGTGCCAACATTGTGCCCTATTTGTGCCCTAGTTGCACCCTTGTTGTGTCCTAGTTGTGCCCTACTTGCGCCATACTTACGTCCTACTTGCACCCTAGTTGCACCCTACTTGTACCCTCGTTATTTCCTACTTGCGCCCTACTTGCGCTCTGCTTGCACCCAAGTTGCGCCCCACTTGGACCCTACTTGTACCCTTGTTGCATCCTAGTTGTATCCTAGTTGCACCATAGTTACACCCTACTTGCGTCCTTCTTGCACACTAGTTGCACCCTACTTGCGCCCTAGTTGCGCTCTAGTTGCACTTGAATTTTTCCCTACTTGCGCCCTACTTGCGCCCTAATTCCGCTTTAGTTTCACCCTAGATGCACCCTTGTTGCACCCCAGTTGCGTCCAACTTGCGCCCTACTTGTGCCCTACTTGCATTATAGTTACGCCCTAGTGGCAACCTTGTTGTATCCTCCTTGCACCCTACTTGCACCTTTTGTGCCCTAGTTGCATCCTGCTTGTGCTCTAGTTGCACTCTCATTCTCCCCTAGCTTCGCCCTAATTGTGCATCACTTGAGCACTACCTACGTCCTAGTTGCACCCTAGTTCTGTCGTAGTTGGGCACTAGTTGAATTTTACTTGCGTCCTACTTGAGCCCTTGTTGTGCCCTTGTTGCGCCCTAGTTGTGCCCTTGTTCCGCCCTAGTTTCGCCCTCATTGTACCTCAGTTGGGCACAAGGTACGCCCTAGTTGTGCCCTAGTTGTGCACTAGTTTAGTCCTACTTGTGCCCTACTTGCGCCCTACTTGCGCCCTCCTTATGCCCTACTTGCGTCCTACTTGCGTCCTAGATGCGCCTCAGTTGGACTCTAGCTACACCTCAGTTGCACCCTAGTTCCGCCCTTGTTGTGCCCTAGTTATGTTCCAGTTGCGTCCTAGTTGCGCCCTAGTTGTGTCCTTGTTGTGTCCTACTTGCGTCCTAGAAGAGCCTTAGTTGTGCACTACATGCGCCCTAATTGCGCCCTACTTGCGTCCTAGTTGGGCCTCAGTTTGGCCCTAGTTGCGCCCTGCTTGCACCCTACTTGCGCCCTAGGTGCGCCTAAATTGGGAAATAGCTACACCTTAGGTATGCCCTAGTTACTCCCTAGTTGTGCCCTAGTTGCGCCCTAGTTGCGCCTTACTTGCGCCCTACTTGCGCTCTACTTGCACCCTAGTTGCGCGCAAGTTGCCCCTCATTTGGGCACTAGCTACGTCCTAGATGCGCCCTATTTACACCCTGTTTGCGCCCATATTACCCCCTAGTTGCGCCCTGGTTGCGCCCTACTTGCATCCTTCTTGTGCCCTAGTTGCATCCTGCTTGCGCCAGAGTTACAACTGACTTGCGTCCTACTTGCGCCCTAGTTGCGCCCTAGTTGTGCCCTACTTTTGCCAAACTTGCACCCTAGTTGCGCCCTAGTTGAGCCCTAGTTGCGTCTTACTTGCGCCCTACTTGTAGCATAGCATAGTTGCGCCCTAGTTGTGCCCTAGTTGTGCCCTAGTTGCGCCCTACTTGCACTCTAGTTGTGCCCTATTTCCGCCCTAATTACGCCCTTGTTGCGCCTTAGTTGGACACTAACTACATCCTAGTTGCACCCTAGTTGCGCCCTAGTTGCACCCTAGTTGCGCCCTACTTGCGCCCTACTTGCCCCCTAGTTGCACCCTCCTTGCGCCCTATTTGTGCCTTACTTCCTACCTAGTTACACCCTAGTTGCGCCTCAGTTTGCACTATCTACGCGCTAGTTGTGCCCTAGTTGCACCCTAGTTATGCCCTACATGTGCCCTACTTATGCCCTAGTTGGGCCCTTATGGCGCCCTAGTTGAGCCCTGCTTGCGCCATGCTTGTGCCCTAGTTGCGCCCTAGTTGTACCCTTGTTGTGCACTACTTGCGCCCTACTTGCGTCCTACTTGCGACCTACTTGCACCTAGATACACCCTAGTTGCACCCTTGTTGCACTCTACTTACGTCGTACTTGTGCCCTACTTGTACTCTATTTGCGCCCTAGTTGCGCCCTACTTGCATCCTTCTTGTGCCCTAGTTACACCCTAGTTGCGCCCTAGTTGCACCTTAGTTGAGCATTAGCTACGCCCTAGTTGCGTCCTAGTCGCACCCTAGTTACACCCTGGCTACGTCCTACTTCCGCCTTACTTGCATCCTATTGAAGCCCTACTTGCGCCCTAGTTGCGCCCTACTTGCGTCCTAGTTGCACCCAAGTTGCACCCTAGTTGCGCCCTAGTTG
>SZWC01002036.1:202938-224986 GCA_023375785.1 Penium margaritaceum | reverse complement strand
TGCCCTAGTTACACCCTAGTTGCGCCCTAGTTGCACCTTAGTTGAGCATTAGCTACGCCCTAGTTGCGTCCTAGTCGCACCCTAGTTACACCCTGGCTACGTCCTACTTCCGCCTTACTTGCATCCTATTGAAGCCCTACTTGCGCCCTAGTTGCGCCCTACTTGCGTCCTAGTTGCACCCAAGTTGCACCCTAGTTGCGCCCTAGTTGTGTCTCAGTTGGGCTCTAGAAACACCCTGGTTGCGCTCTTGTTGCGCCCTAGTTACACCCTACTTCCGCCCTACTTTTGCCCTAGTTGCGCCCTATTTGTGTCCTAGTTGTGTCCTAGTTGCGCCCTAGTTGCACCCTACTTAAGCCGTACTTGTGCCCTATTTGCGCCCTAGTTGCGCCTTAGTTTCGTCCTACTTGTATCCTACTTGCGCCCTAGTTCTAACCTAGTTGTGTCATAGTTGCAACCTACTTGCGCCCTACTTGTGCCCTTCTTGTGCCTTACTTAAGCCCTAGTTGTACCCTTATTGCGCTATACTTGCGTCCTACTTACTCCTTTCTTGTGCCCTAGTAGCGACTTAGTTGTGTCCTAGTTGGGTCCCACTTGTGTCCTACTTGCACACTATTTGTGCCCTAGTTGTGTCCTAGTTGCACCCTAGTTCCACCCTTGTTGCGCCCAAGTTGCACCTTGCTTGCGTCCTACTTGCACCTAACTTGCGCCCTACTTGCGCCTTAGATACACCCTAGTTGTGCCCTAGTTGCACCCTAGTTGCGCCCTTGTTGCGTCCTACCTGCGTCCTACTTATGCCCTACTTGCATCCTATTGACACTCTACTTGTGCCCTAGTTTGCCGTAGTTGTGCCCGAGTTGGACCCTAGCTGCGCCCGAGTTGAGCCTTAGTTAGGCACTAGCTACGTCCTGGTTACGCCCTAGTTGCGACTTCCTTCCGCCCTACTTGCGCCCTACTCGTGTCCTAGTTGCGCCCTAGTTGGGCCCTAGTTGTGCCCTAGTTACACCCTAGTTGTGCCTTCGTTGCGCCTCAGTTGGGTACTAGTTACAACCCAGTTACGCCATTGTTGCGCCCTTGTTGCACCCTAGTTGCACCCTACATGCGTCCTAGTTGTGCCCTAATTGTGCCTTAGTTGCGCCCTAGTTGCGCCTCAGTTGGGCATTAGCTATACCATAGTTGTGCCCTAGTTGCACCCTAGTTGCGTCATTGTTGTACCATACTTTCACCCTACTTGGGCACTAGTTGCACCCTAGTTGCGCCCTAGTTGCAGCCTACTTGCGTCCTGGTTACGCCCTACTTGCGCCCTAGTTGGACCCTACTTGTACCCTACTAGCACCCTACTTGCACTTTGCTTGCACCCTAGTTGAACCCTAGTTGTGTCCTAGTTGTGCACTTCTTACGCCCTACTTGCGCCCGACTTGTGCCATAGTTGCGTCCTAGTTGTGCCCAAGTTGCACCCTACTTGCACCCTAGTTGAACCCTAGTTGTGTCCTAGTTGTGCACTTCTTACGCCCTACTTGCGCCCGACTTGTGCCATAGTTGCGTCCTAGTTGTGCCCAAGTTGCACCCTACTTGCGCCATACGTGGGTCCTAGTTGCACCCTAGTTGCGCCCTAGTTGCGCCTCAGTTGGGCACTAGCTATGCCTTAGTTGCGCCCTAGTTGCACCCTAGTTGTGCCCTAGTTGCGCCCTTCTTGCACCCTGCTTGTGCCCTTGTTGCGTCCTACATGTGCCCTAGTTGCACCCTACTTGCGCCATACGTGGGTCCTAGTTGCACCCTAGTTGCGCCCTAGTTGCGCCTCAGTTGGGCACTAGCTATGCCTTAGTTGCGCCCTAGTTGCACCCTAGTTGTGCCCTAGTTGCGCCCTTCTTGCACCCTGCTTGTGCCCTTGTTGCGTCCTACATGTGCCCTAGTTGCACCCTACCTGCACCCTAATTGCGCCCTAGTTGCACCCTACTTGCGTCTCAGTTGGACACTAGCTACGCCGTAGTTGCGCCCTAGTTGCGTCCTAGTTGCACCCTAGCTACGCCCTAGTTGCGCCCTAGTTGCACCCTACCTGCACCCTAATTGCGCCCTAGTTGCACCCTACTTGCGTCTCAGTTGGACACTAGCTACGCCGTAGTTGCGCCCTAGTTGCGTCCTAGTTGCACCCTAGCTACGCCCTAATTGCACCCTCGTTGGGCCTTACTTGCACCCTAGTTGCTACCTAATTGCGCCCTAGTTGTACCTTAGTTGTGCCTCAGTGGGGCACTAGCTATGCCCTAGTTACACCCTAGTTGTGCCCTAGTTACGCCCAACATATACCCTACTTGCACCCTAGTTGTACTCTAGTTATGCCCTAGTTGTGCCCTAGTTCCGTCCCACTTATGTTCTACTTGCACCATAGTTGCACCCTAGTAGCACCCTAGGTACACTCTAGGTGCACCTTAGTTGTATCCTACTTGCACCCAACTTGTGCCCTACTTCTTTCCTAGTTGCACCCTAGATGCACCCTAGTTGCATCCTAATTGAGCCCTTCTTCCGCCCTACTTGCATCCTAGATGCATCCTAGTTGTGCCCCCTACTTACACCCTAGTTGCACCCTAGTTGCGCCCTCCTTACGCTCTAGTTGCACCCTAGTTGCGCCCTAGCTACGCCCTAGTTGCGCCTCACTTGGGCACTATCTGCACCCTAGCTACGCACTAGTTGCACCCGAGTTGTACCATACTTGCGCCCTACTTTCGCCTAGTTGCATCCTAGTTGCATCCTAGTTGCGCCTCCGTTGGACACTAGCTAGGCCCTAGTTACGCCCTAGTTGCGCCCTAGTTGTGCCCTACTTGTGCCGTACTTGCTCTCTACTTGTGCCCTACTTGCACCCTACTTGCGTCATAGTTGCACCTAATTTGGGTACTAGCTACGTCCTAATCGCGACCTAGTTCCGCCCTAGTTGTGCCCTAGTTCCGACCAAGTTGTGCCCTAGTTGCGTCCTTCTTGCTTCCTACTTGCACCCAAGTGGCACCCTGGTTGCACCCTAGTTGCGCCCTAGTTGTGCCCTAGTTGCGGCCTACTTGCATCCTAGTTGCGCCTTAGTTGTGCCTTACTTGCACCATACTTGCGACCTGTTTGTGCCTTAGTTGCATCCTATTTGCGCCCTACTTGCACCATACTTGCACCCTGCTTGCTTCCTAGTTGCGCCTGACTTGCGCTCTAGTTCCGCCCTAGTTGCACCCTAGTTGCGCCCTAGTTGCGCCTCAGTTGGGCACTAGCTACGCCCTAGTTGTGCCCTAGGTACGTCCTAGTTGCACCCTAGTTGCACCCTAGTTGTACACTAGTTGCACCATACATGCGCCCTACTTGCATCCTAGTCGAGCCCTAATCGCGCCTTAGTTACGTCCTACTTGCGGCCTACTTGTGCCCTAGTTGCACCCTAGTTGTGTCCTAGTTGCGCCGTACTTGCGCCCTACTTATGCCCTACTTATGCCCTAGTTGTGCCCTAGTTACACCCTACTTGTGCCCTAGTTGCATCCTACTTGCGCCTTACGTGCGCCCTCCTTGCACCCTAGTTGCACCCTAGTTGCGCCCTAGTTGCGCCCGACTTGGGCCCTACTTGCACCCCAGTTGCACCCTAGTTGTGCCTTAGTTGCGTCCTAGTTACGCCGTACGTGCACCCTAGTGGTACCCTAGTTGCGCCCTAGTTGAACTCTAGTTGCGCCTTAGTTGTGCCCTCCTTGCGCCCTACTTGCGCCCTACTTACGCTCTAGTTGCGCCTAGATACACCCTAGTTGCACCGTAGTTGCGCCCAACTTGCACCCTACTTGCGCCCTACTCGTGCCCTAGTTACACCCTAGTTGCGCCCTACTTGCATCCTTCTTGCACCCTACTTGCACCTTACTTGCGCCCTAGTTACGTCCTACTTGTGCCCTACTTGCATCCTAGTTGCACCCTAGTTGCGCCTTAGATGCGCCTCACTTGGGTACTACCTACGCCCTAGTTGCACCCTAGTTACAACCTAGTTGTGCCCTCGTTGCACCTTACTTGTGCCCTACTTGTACCCTAGTTACACCTTCGTTGCGCCCTATTTATGCCCTAGTTGATCCCTAGTTACGCCCTAGTTGCACCTCAGTTGGACAGAAGCTACGTCCTAGTTGTGCCCTAGTTGCGCACTAGTTTCACCCTACTTGTGTCCTACTTGCGCCTTACTTGTGCCCTGCTTACGCCCTAGTTGTGTCCTACTTGCACCGTCGTTGCGCCTCAGTTGGACACTAGTTACGCCCTAGTTGCGCCCAAGTTCCGCCCTTGTGCCCTAGTTACACCCTAGTTGCGTCCTAATTGTGTCCTTCTTGCGTCCTACTTGCGTCCTAGTGGAGCCCTAGTTGCGCCCTACATGCGTCCTACTTGCGCCCTACTTGCGCCCTACTTCTTCCCTAGTTGCGCCCTCGTTGCGCCTCAGTTAGGAACTAGCTACGCCCTAGTTGCGCCCTAGTTACTCCCTAGTTGCGCCCTACTTGCACCCTTCTTGTGCCCTACTTGCAATGTACTTGCACCCTAGTTGCGCCCTAGATGCCCCTCAGTTGGGCACTAGCTACACCCTAGTTGCGCCCTTGTTGCGCCCTAGTTGGACCCTAGTTGTGCTCCAGTTGCGCCCTACTTGCGTCCCGGTTGCGCCATAGTTGTGCCGTGGTTGCGCCGTAGTTGCGCCGTAGTTGCGTCCTAGTTTCGTCCTAGTTGCACCTTAATTGCACCCTACTTGTGCCGTGCTTGCGACTTCGTTGGGCACTAGGTACGTCCTAGTTACGCCCTACTTGCACCCCATTTGTACTCTAGTCGCGCCCAAGTTGTGCCCTAGTTGCACCCTAGTTGGGCTTCAGTTAGGCACTAGCGATATCCTAGTTCCACCCCTGTTGCGCCCTAGTTGCTCCCTACTAGTGCCCTACTTGATCCCTACTTGTACCCTAGTTGTTTCCTAGTTGTGCCCCAGTTGCGCCCTAGGTGGACCTCATTTGGACACAAGCTACGCCCTACTTGCACCCTGGTTGTGCCCTAGTTGCACCCTAGTTGTGCCCTAAGTGTGCCCTCGTTGCACCCTACTTGTGCCCTACTTGCACCCTAGTTGCGTCCTAGTTGCGCCCTTGTTGCAGCTAGTTGCACCTTACATGAGCCCTATTTGTGCCCTAGTTATGCCTTAGTTGCACCCTACTTGCACCCTACTTGTGTCCTACTTACACTCTACTTGCCCCTTAGTTGCGTCCACTTTGCGTCCTACTTGCGCCTTACTTACACCCTACTCACGCCCTAGTTGCGCCTGACTTGCGCTCTGGTTGTGCCATAGTTGCACCCTCGTGCCCAAGTTACGCCTAAGTATGGCACTAGCTACGCCCTAGTTGCGTCCTAGTTGCGCCCTCGTTGCATCCTAGTTGTGCCCTAGTTACGCCATAGTTGCGCTCTTCTTGCACCCTTCTTGCGCCCTAGTTGTGTCCTAGTTGCACCCTACTTGTACACTACTTGCGCCCTAGTTGCACCCTGGTTGAATCCACTTGTGTCCTACTTGCAATATACTTGCTCCCTACTTGCGCCCTAGTTGCACGCTAGTTGCACCCTAGTTGCACCCTAGTTGTGTCCTACTTCAACCCTAGTTGTGCCCTAGGTGCACCCTAGTTGCGCCCTACTTGCACCCTTCTTGCGCCTTACTTGCGCCCTCATTCCGCCTTCATTGTGCCTCAGTTAGGCACTAGCTACGTCCTAGTTGCGCCCTTGTTCACCTCTAGTTTTGCTTTTCTTGCACCCTACTTGCACCCTAGTTGCGCCCTTCTTACGCCCTAGTTGTGCCCTATTTGTGCCTCAGTTGGGCACTACCTACGCCTCAGTTGCACCCTAGTTGTGCCCTAGTTACGCCCTACTTGTACCCTACTTGCGCCCTACTTACGCCATAGTTACAGCCTAGTTGTGCCCTAGTTGTGCCCTACTTGTGCCCTAGTTGCGCCCTAGTCGCGCCCTAGTTGCACCCTAGTTGCGCCATAGTTGCACCCTAGTTGCGCCATATGTGTGCCCTACTTGCACCCTAGTTACGCACTAATTACACCCTAGTTGCACCCTAGGTACACCCTACTTGTGCCCTAGTTGCACCCAAGTTGTGCCCTAGATGTGCCCTACTTGCGCCCTACTTGCACCCTACTTGTGCCCTAGTTGCACACTAGTTGCGTCCTAGTTGCGTCCTACTTGCGTCCCGCTTGCACCCTACTTGAGCCCTAATTGCATCCTAGTTGTGCCTAGTTTCATCATACTTGCACCCTATGTGCACCCTAGTTGTGCCCTAGTTGTGCCCTAGTTGCGCCCTACTTGCACCCTACTTCCGCCCTACTTGAGTCCTAGTTGCGTCACACTTGCGCCCTGGTTGTGCCCTAGTTGTGTCTCAGTTGGGTACCATCTGCCCCCTAGTTGCGTCCTAGTTGCGCCCTAGTTGCATCCTAGTTGCATCCTAGTTGTGCCCAAGTTGCGCCTCAATTGGGCACTAGCTATGTTGTTGTTGCGACCTAGTTGCGCCCTAGTTACGCCCTACTTACGCCCCAGTTGCCCCCTAGTTCCGCAATACTTGCACCCTCGTTGCACCCTAGTTGTGCCTCAATTAGACACTAGCTACGTCCTAGTTACGACCTAGTTGCGCCCTACTTGCACCCTACTTGCCCCCTTCTTGGACCCTACTTGCACCCTAGTTACACCCTAGTTGCGCCCTAGTTGCACCCTATTTCTGCCCTAGTTGCGCCCTAGTTGCGCCTGAGCTGGGCACTTGCTACGCCCTACTTGTGCCCTGGTTGCGCCCCAGTTGTGTCCTAGTTGCGCCCTACTTTCATCCTACTTACGTCCTAGCTGCGCCCTAGTTGCGTCCTTGTTGCACCCTAGTTGCGGCCTACATGCACCCTAGTTAAGCCCTACTTGTGGCCTAGTTGCCCACGAGTTGCGCCTCAGTTCGGCGCTCGCTACGCCCTTGTTGCGCCCTAGTTGCGCCCTAGTTGCGCTATAGTTGCACCCTACTTGCACCCTACTTGCGCCCTAGTTCCGCCCTACTTGCGTCCTAGTTGCGCCCGACTTGAGCCCTAGTTATGCCCTAGTTGTGCCTCAGTTGGGCACTAGCTACGCCCTAGTTGTGACCAGGTGCGTCCTAGATGCACCCTATTTGCACCCTACTTGCACCCTACTTGCGCCCTAGTTGCGCACTAATTGCACCCTCGTTGCGCCCTACTTGCACTGTCCTTGTGCCCTAGTTGCACCCTAGTTTTGCCCTTGTTACGTCCTACTTGATTCCTACTTGTACCCTACTTGCACCCTAGTTGCCCCCTTGTTGCGCACTATTTGTGCCCTAGTTGCGCCCTAGTTGCGCCCTAGTTGCGCCCTAGTTACGCCCTGGTTGCACCCTACTTGCAACATACTTACGCCCTACTTGCACCCTAGTTGAACCCTAGTTGTGTCCTACTTGCACACTAGTTGCACCCTTGTTGCATCCTAGTTGCACCCAACTTGCGCCCTAGTTGCACCCTACTTGCGCCCTAGTTGCGCTCGTCTTGCGCCCTAGTTGTGCCATAGTTGTGTCTCTATTGGGCACTAGCTACGCCCTAGTTGCGCCCTAGTTGCGGCCAAGTTGCACCCTTGTTGCATCCTAGCTGTGCCCTAGTTGCACCCTAGCTACGCCCTACTTGAGTCCTAGTTGTACCCTACTTGCGCCTTACTTGCACCCTAGTTGCGCCCTAGTTGTGCCCTAGTTGCACCCTAGTTGCACTTTATTTGCGTCCAAATTGGACACTAGCTATGCCCTAGTTACGCCCTAGTTGCGTCCTAATTGTGTCCTACATGTGTCCTACGTGCGCCCTACTTGCGCCCTAGTTGTGCCCCATTTGTGCCCTAGTTGCACCCTAGTTTCGTCCTAGTTGCGCCTCAGCTGGGCACTAGCTACGCTCTAGTTGCGCCCTACTTGCATCCTAGTTGCACCCTAGTTGCACCCTAGTGCGTCCTAGTTGCGTCCTACTTGCGTCCTACTTTCGTCCTAGTTACGCCTTAGTTGCGCCCTAGTTCAGCACTACTTGCGTCCTAGTTGCACTCTAGTTACGCCCTGATTGCACCTCAATTTGGCACTAGCTATGCCTAGTTGCGCCCTAGTTGCACCCTACTTGCGCCCTACTTGCGCCCTAGTTGTGGCCTAGTTACGCCTTAGTTCCATCCTAGTTGCGCCTCAGCTCAGCACTAGCTACGCCCTAGCTGTGGCCTAGTTGCACCCTAGTTGCGCCTTAGTTGCGCCCAAGTTATACCCTAGTTGGGCCCTAGTTTCGCCCTACTTTCGCCCTCGTTGTACCGTACATGCGCCCTACCTACGCCCTAGTTGGACCCTAGTTATACCGTAGTTGTGCCCTGTTTGTGCCTAAATTGGGCACTATCTACGCCCTAGTTGTGCCCTAGTTGCACCCTAGTTGCGCCCTGCTTGCGCCCTACTTGCGTTCTAGTTGCGCCTTAGTTGCACCCTACTTGCGTCCTAGTTACGCCTCTGCAAGGCACTAGCTACGTCCTAGTTGCGCCCTTGTTACGCCCGAGTTGTGCCCTAGCTGCACCCTAGTTGTGCAAGAGTTGCATCCTATTTGCGCCCTAATTGCGCCCTAGTTACGCCCTAGTTGCACCCTAGGTAAGTTCTACTTGCATCCTAGTTGCACCCTACTTGCACCCTAGTTGCGCCCAAGTTACGCCCTAGTTGCGTCCTAGTTGCGCCCTACTTGCGCACTACTTGCGCCCTAGTTGTACCCTAGTTGCACCCTAGTTGTGCCCTACTTGCACCCTACTTGCATCCTAGTTGCGCCCTAGTTGCATCCTAGTTGCGCCTAGTTGCACCCTACTTGTGCCCTAGTTACACCGTGTTGTTTCCTAGTTGCACCCTAGTTGTACCACAATTCGACACTAGCTACAACCTAGTTGTGCCTAGTTGCACCCTAGTTGCGCCCTAGTCGCGCTCTAGTTGCCCCCTAGTTGCGCCCTAGTTGTGTCCTACTTGCACCCAACTTATGCCGTAGTTGTGCCCTACTTGTGTCCGACTTGCGCCCGACTTGCGTCCTAGTTACGCCTTAGTTAGGCACTAGCTACGTCCTAGTTGCACCCTTAGTTATGCCCTCATTGCACCCTAGTTGTGCCCTAGTTGTACGCTACCAGCGCCCTAGTTGCGCCCTAGTTGCACCATAGTTGTGCCCTACTTGCACATTACTTATACCCTAGTTGCGCCCTAATCGTGCCCTACTTACGTCCTACTTGTGCCCTAGTTGCACCGTAGTTGCGCCCTAGTTGCGCCCTACTTGCGCCCTACTTTTGTCCTACTTAAGCCCTAGTTGCACCCTAGTTGTGTCCTAGTTGCATCCTACTTGCACCCTATTTGTGCCCTAGTTGCGTCCAAGTTGCGTCTAGTTGAACTCTACTTGCGCCCTACTTTCACCTTAGTTGCAAGCTAGTTATGCCCTTGTTGCGTCCTATTTTCCCCTTAGTTGTTCCCTACTTGCGTCCTAGTTACGTCCTATATGCGCCCTGCTTGCGCCCTAGTTGTACCCTACTTACACCCTAGTTGTGCCCTTCTTGTGCCCTGTTTGGGTCCTATTTGCACCCTGGTTGCACCCTAGTTGTGCTCTAGTTTTGTCTCAGTTAGACACTAGCTACGCGCTAGTTTCACCCTAGTTGTACCCTAGTTGCGCCCTAGTTGCACCCTAGTTGCGCCCTACTTGCGCCATACTTGCGCTCTAGTTACGCCATAGTTGCGCGCTAGTTGAGCCCTACTTGCGACCTACTTGCGTCCTTCTTGTGCCTTAGTTGCACCCTAGTTGAGCCCTAGTTGTGCCCTAGTTACGCCCTGGTTGCGCCCTACTTGCGCCCTTTTTGCGCCTTGTTGTGCCCTAGTTACGCCCTAGTTGTGCCCTACTTGTACCCAACTTGCACCCTAGGTGCGCCCTAGTTGCATCCTAGTTGCACGCTAGTTACGCCCTACTTACGTCCTAGTTACGCCCTACTTGTGTCCTAGTTGCGCCCTTGTTGTACCCCAGTTGGGTACAAGATACGCCCTAGATGCGTCCTAGTTACACCCTAGTTGCATCCTACTTGCACCTTAGTTGCACCCTAGTTGCGCCCTAGTTGTGGCCTAGTTTTGCCCTACGTGTGTCCTAGTTGCGCCTACTTGCACCCTACTTGCACCCTACTTGCACCCTAGTTGCGCACTAGTTGCACCCTAGTTGCGCCTTAGTTGCGCCTCAATTGGACACTACCGACGCTCTAGTTGTGCCCTAGTTGCGTCCTAGTTGCGCCCTACTTGTGTCCTACTTGCGCCCTACTTGCACTCTCGTTGCACCCTAGTTGTGCCCTAGTTGCATCCTAGATGCACCTCAGTTGGACACTCGTTACGTCCTAGTTCCGCCCTTGTTGCGCCCTAGTTGTGCCCTACATGTGCCCTACTTGCGCCCTACTTGTTCCCCAGTTATGTCCTAGTTAGACCCTATTTGTGCCCTAGTTGCGCTGCATTCGGGCACTAGCTACGCCCTAGTTGCACCCTATTTGCACCCTAGTTGCACCCTAGTTGCGCCCTTGTTGCGCCCTAGTTGTGTCCTACTTGCACCCTAGTTGCACCCTACTTGCGACCTAGTTGCGCCCTAGGTGCGTCCTACTTGCGCCCTACTTGTGCCCTACTTGCGTCCTACTTGTGCCTTAGTTGCGATCTACTTGCGCCTTAGTTGCGTCCTATTTGTGCCCTACCTACGCCCTACTTGCACCCTACTTGCACCCTGTTTGCGCCTGACTTGCCCTCTAGTTGCGCCCTAGTTGTACCCTGGTTGTGCTCTAGTTGCGCCTTAGTTGGACACTAGCTACGCCCTAGTTGCGCTCCAGTTGCGCCCTACTTGCGCTCAACTTGTGCTCTACTTACGCCCTAGTTGCGCCCTAGTTGCGCCCTAGTTGCGTCCTAATTGCGCTTTAGTTGCGCCTCAGTTGGACACTATCTACACCTTAGTTGCGCCATAGTTGCGCCCTAATTGCACCCTAGTCACATCCTACTTGCATCCTAATTGCACTGTACTTGCGCCCTACTTGCACCCTAGTTGTGCCCTCGTTGCACCGTAGTTACACCCTACTTGCGTCCTACGTGCACACTGGAAGCGCACTAGTTGCATCCTTGTTACACCCTTCTTGCATCCTACTTGCTCCTTACTTGCACCCTAGTTGCACCCGAGTTGCGCCCTAGTTGTGCCCTAGTTGCACCCTGTTTGCACCCTACTTGTGTCCTAGTTGCATCCTTGTTTCACCCTAGTTGTACCTTAGTTGCACCGTACTTGCACCCTCGTTGCGCCCTACTTTCACCCTTGTACAAACCTAGTTGCGCCTAAGTTGGGCCGTAGTTGCCCCTTAGTTGCGCCGTATTTGTACTCAAGTTGTGCCCTACTTGTGCCCTACTTGCGCCTTAGTTGCGCCCTACTTGCCCCCTGGTGCATCCGACTTGCTTCCTAGTTGTGCCCTAGTTTTACCTCAATTGGACACTAACTACGCCCTAGTTACGTCCTAGTTGGGCCCTAGTTGCGCCCTAACTGCGCCCTAGTTGCACCCTACTTACACCCTAGTTACGCCCTAGTTGTGCCCTAGTTGCACCCTACATACACCCTACTTGCACCCTAGTTGTGCCCTAGTTGTGCGGTAGTTGCGCCCTAGCTATTCCATAATTGTGCCCTAGTTGCTCCCTAGTTGCACCCTAGTTGCTCCCTATTTACGCCCTACTTGCACCCTAGTTGCACCCCAAGTGCACCTTAGCCGCGCCCAACGTGCGCCCTACTTGCACCCTACTTGCGCCCTAGTTGCACCCTAGTTATATCCTGATTGTGCCCTACTTGCGCACTACTTGCGTCCTACTTCCACCCTAGTTGTGTCCTAGTTGCGCGTAGTTACACCCTACTTGCGCCGTGCTTGTACCCTAGTTGCACCCTAGTTGCACCCTGGTTGCGTCCTACTTGCGTACTAGTTGCGCCCTACTTGGACCCTAGTTGCGCCTTACTTGCGCCCTACTTGCGCCACAGTTGCATCCCAGTTGCGTCCTTTGTTGCACCCTACTTGCGCCATTCTTGCGCCCTACTTTTGTCCTAGCTGCGTCCTACTTGCACCATAGTTGTGCCCTAGTTGTGTCTCAGTTGGGCAGTAGCTAAGCCCTAGTTGCGCCCTAGTTGTGCCCTAGTTGCGCCCTAGTTTCGCCCTAGTTGTGCCCTAGTTGTGCCCTAGTTGCTTCTTACTTGCGCCCTACTTGTGCTCTAGTTATGCCCCACTTGCGCCCTAGTTGCGCCCTAGTTGTGCCCTAGTTGCGCCCTAGTTTCGCCCTAGTTGTGCCCTAGTTGTGCCCTAGTTGCTTCTTACTTGCGCCCTACTTGTGCTCTAGTTATGCCCCACTTGCGCCCTGGTTACGCCCTAGTTGCGCCCTAGTTGCCACCTAGTTGCACCCTAGTTGCGCCCTATTTGCACCTCAACTGGGCACTAGCAACGCCCTAGTTGCGCCCTAGTTGTGCCCTAGTTGCGCCCTAGTTGCCACCTAGTTGCACCCTAGTTGCGCCCTATTTGCACCTCAACTGGGCACTAGCAACGCCCTAGTTGCGCCCTAGTTGTGCCCTAATTTCACCCTACTTGCATCCTACTTCTGTCCTACTTGCGTCCTAGTTGCGCTGTAAATGCGCCCTAGTTGCGGCCTAGTTATGCCTGAGGTGGGCACTTGGTACGCCCTAGTTGCACCCTAGTTACAGCCTAGTTACACCCTGGTTGCGTCCTTCTTGCACCCTACTAGCATACTAGTTGTGCCCTAGTTACGCCCTTGTTGCACCGTCGTTGCGCCCTACTTGCACCCTAGTTGGGCCCTACTTGCGCCTTAGTTGCACCCTAGTTGCGCCTCAATTGGGTACTAGCTTGGCCCTACTTGCGTCATAGTTGTGTCCTACTTGCGCCCTAGTTGCGCCCAACTTGCGCCGTAGTTGTGCCATATTTGTGTCTCAGTATGGCACTAACTACGATCTAGTTGCGACCTAGTTGCGCCCTAGTTGCACCCTACTTGCACCGTACTTGCACCCTACTTGCGCCCTTTTTGGATCCAATGTGTGCCCTAGTTGCGCCCTACGTACGCCCTAGTTGCACCCTAGTTGTGTCTCAGTTGGGCACTAGGAACGCCCTAGTTGCACCCTAGGTGTGCCCTAGTTGCACCCTAGTTGCGCCCTAGTTGCGCCCTACGTACGCCCTAGTTGCACCCTAGTTGTGTCTCAGTTGGGCACTAGGAACGCCCTAGTTGCACCCTAGGTGTGCCCTAGTTGCACCCTAGTTGCGCCCTAGTTGCACCCTACTTACGCCCTACTTATGCCATTTCTTCGCCCTTGTTACACCTTAGTTGCGCCCTAGTCGAGCACTACTTGCATCCTACTTGCGTCCTACTTGTGCCGTAGTTGCGCCCTAGTTGTGCCCTAGTTGTGCCCTATTTGCGTCCTATTTGCACCCTTTTTTTCCCTCGTTGTGCCCTAGTTATGCCCTAGTTGTGCCCTACTTGCACCCTACTTGCGTCCTAGTTGCGCCCTTCTTTCGCCCCAGTTATTCCCTAGTTGTGCCTCAGTTCGGCACTAGCTACGCCCTAGTTTCGCCATATTTGTGCCCTAGTTGCGCACTCGTTGTGCCCTAGTTGCACCCTACTTGCGCCCTACTTGCGCCCTGGTTGCGCCCTACTTGCGCCCTAGTTGCACCTTAATTGTACTGTAGTTGTGCTCTGCTTGCGCCTTACTTGCGCCCTAGTTGCACCCCAGTTCCGCCCTAGTTTCACCCTTGTTGTGCCCTACTTGCGCCCTAGTTGTGCCCTGGTTGTGACCTAGTTGTGTCCTAGTTGCGTCCTACATGTGTCCCAATTCTGCCCTACTTGCGGCCTACTTGCGGCCTACTTGCACCCTAGTTGTGTCCTACTTGCACCCTAGTTGCACCCTAACTGCACCTTAGTTTCGTCCTACTTGTGCCTCAGTTGGGCACTAGCTACGCACTAGTTGTTCCCTAGTTGCGTCCTAGTTGCGGCTCACTTGTGCCCTAGTTGCGCCCTACTTGCACTCTTGTTGCACCCTAGGTGTGCCCTAGTTGCGTCCTAGTTGCGCCTCAGTTGGGCACTAGCTATGGTCTAGTTCCGCCCTTGTTGCACCCTACTTGCATTCTACATGTGCCCTACTTGCGTCGTACTTGAGCGCTAGTTATGTCCTAGGTGTACCCTAGTTCCACCTCATTTGGACACTAGCTACGCCCTAGTTGTGCCCTAGTTGCGCCCTAGTTACACCCTAGTTCCGTCCTTGTTGCGCCTTAATTGTGCCGTACTTGCACCCAAGTTGCGCCCTAGTTGCGTCCTAGTTGCGCCCTAGTTGCGCCCTACTTGCACCCTATGTGCGCATGCCTTGAGCTTTCATTGCACCCTACTTGTACCCTAGTTGCGCCCTAGTTGAGCCTTAGTTGGACACTATCTACGCCCTAGTTGCGCCCTAGTTGTACCCTAGATGCGCTCTTCTTGCGCCCTAGTTGTGCCCTAGTTGCGCCTCAGTTGGACACTAGGTACGCCCTAGTTGCACCCTCATTGTGCCCTAATTGCATCTTGGTTGTACTATATTTGCGCCCTAGTTACGCTCTACTTGCACCATATTTGCGTCCTAGTTGTGCCCTAGTTGCGCCCTACTTGCGCCATACTTGCGTCCTAGTTGTGCCCTAGTTGTATCCTAGTTGCACCCTACTTGCGCCTTACTTGCTCCCTACTTGCGCCCTAGTTGGGCCCTAGTTGGGACCTGGTTGCGCCCTACTTGTGTCCTATTTGTGCCCTAGTTGCACCCTAGTTGCGCCCTAGTTGTATCCTAGTTGCACCCTACTTGCGCCTTACTTGCTCCCTACTTGCGCCCTAGTTGGGCCCTAGTTGGGACCTGGTTGCGCCCTACTTGTGTCCTATTTGTGCCCTAGTTGCACCCTAGTTGCACCCTAGTTACACCCTAGTTGCGCCCTACTTGGACCCTCGTTACACCCTACGTGCGCCCTCGTTGCACCCTAGTTGCACCTCAGTTGGGCACTACTAAGCCCTAGTTGCGCCATAGTTGCACTCTCGTTGTGTCCTACTTGTGCCCTACTTGCACCCTAGTTGCGCCCAACTTGCGCCCTAGTTGTACTCGACTTGCGCCCTAGTTGTGCCCTAGTTGTGCCTCAGTTGGGCACTAGCTATGCTCTACTTGCGTCCTAGTTGTGCCCTAGTTGTGCCCTAGTTGTTTCCTACTCGCACCCTCCTTGCGCCCGAGTTGCATCCTAGTTGTGCCCTAGTTGCGCCCTACTTACGCCCTACTTGTGCCCTTGTTGCGCCCTAGTTGCACCCTAGTTGCACCGTACATGTGCCCCAGTTGCTCCCTAGTTGTGCCCTAGTTGTTTCCTAGGGTCAGCTACTCTCTTCATCGCTGCTTCAGTCTTTGCGAGGGTTTGTCGTGTTTCCTCCTAGATGGTGGTGATGTCTCGGCGTTGAACGTCGACCGCGGGAATATTGCTACGAGTTTGTAGTCCAGCTAGTGTGGCGGGAATTTTGTCATACACCACTTCAAATGGGGTTTTTCCTGTTGTGGAAATTGCGGAATTATGTGCGATTTCGGCGGTTGGGAGTTCTTGTGCCCAATCCATCCCGTGAGGTTCGCATAGTGCTCGGAGAAGTTGTTCGAGCGTTTGATTTTTCCACTCAGTTTGACCGTCGGTTTGAGGATGAAACGCCGTTGAAAGTTGAATTCTTTTGCCGTGGCGAGTCATCAGTTTGCGCCAAAATGGCTGTCTCTGTCGACAGCCGTGGTGAATTGACCGTCTCTCTTGCTCGTGATGGTTCTCGGTACGCCGTGTAGCCGCACGATGTTGTTTAGAAGTAGCCGTGCTCTTCGCTCGGTGGTGACGGTGGTCGTTGTCGGGATGAAGTGGGACAGTTTGGAAAACCTGTCGACGAACACGAGGATTGCATCATATCCCTCCGGTGTGACCGGTAATCCTATGACGAAGTCCATGGAGATGTCCTTTCACGGTATCGTCGGAACAGGGAGCGGTTGTAGAAGTCCGGATGGCCTTGTGCAACGTGATTTTTTTTGTTGACATGTGTCGTAGGCTTTGCAGAACTTGGCCACGTCGGATTGCATCTTGTCCCACTAGTAGTTTTTTGCCAGCTTCTTCAGCATCTTGTCCTCTCCGAAGTGTCCACCTGGTCCGCTGTCATGGCACTCCTCGAGCAGCAAACTGTGAAGTTCGTCGTTTGGGGGAATGAACACTTGGCAAGTGAAGCGCCAGTAGGGTGTGTCGAACCACAATTTTGTTTTATCATATCCACCATGCTGGTCGTAGCCTCATGCGAACAGTCGCTCAATGTACATGACTCGCTATAAATGTAGCGTCGCCACGTCAGCCATAAAATCTCGTCGGGGCTGAGTGTGTCCGCCGGATTCATTTTGCCTGGCCGGTACTTGATTTCGTAGTTGAACCCGGATTCAAGGAACTCCATCCATCGGGTTTGACGTCGACTGAGATTCGGTTGCATCTTCAAGTATTTTAACGTGTAGTGGTTGGTGTGCACGATGCATCAGTATCATTCCACATAGCATCGTCACGTCTTGAACGTGTGCACGACCGCCAGCATCTCCTTTTCGTGGACCACGTAGTTGAGTTCCGGTCCTCGCAAGATTTTGAGACATGTAGGCAACCGGTTGTTTGCCGTTGCCATGGTCTTGCAGAAGAATCGCGCCAATGGCTCGGTCTGATGCGTCTGTGGCCATGACGTAGTTGACTGTTGGATCGGCTAATCGTAGGGCTGGCGCCGAGGTCAGAGCGTCCAGCAAAGCGGTGAACCCTTCTTGTTCACTGTCTCCCCGTCGCCACTCGTTTTCGTTTCGAGTGAGGTCGGAAAGAGGCGCTGACACTCGGGCGTAGTCACGTACAAATCGCCGGTGGTAATTGCAGAATCCGAGAAAAACCTGAAGTTCTCAAACATTGGTCGGCATCGGCCAATCAACGATTGCTGCCACATTTTTCTGATCCATGGTGGTCCGTCCACAGTTGATGAAGTGACCCAAAAAACTCGATAGAACGACAACCGAAGTCGCATTTCAAGAGTTTAAAAAAAAATCTCTCTTTGTAAAACTTAGAGGACTTTTCGAAGATGTCCATCGTGCTCCTTCGGGGTGCGGCTGTACACCATAATGTTGTCGAGGTACACCATGACAAAATCGTCGAGGTACGAACGGAAAATGTTGTTCATCGCCGCCATAAACGTCGCTGGGTCATTGGTGAGTCCAAACGGCATGGTCGTGAACTCGCAATGCCCGTAGCGGGTTCGGAACGCCGTCTTCTCAATGTCGGCGTCTGCCAAGAGTATCTGGTGATATCCTCTATGTTTTTTTATCTTTTATTAAGCCTCAGCAATTAATTTATTTACAAAAATTCAATTATCTCTATGATTTGGAAAAAAACTAAGTCAATTTTGCTGAAAGTTTGAGCTCCTCTGAATTGGTCAAAACGTTCCTTAGCTCGGGGAAGAGGGTAGCGGATCTTGATGGTAGCGTCGTTCAACGCTCGGTAATCCACACACATCCGCATCTTGGCAGTTTTCTTTTTTACGAATAGTACTGGTGCGGCGTATGGTGACGTGGATGGGCGGATGAACCCCTGACCGAGTATCGCATCGAGCTGCTTTTTCAGCTCGGTCAGCTCATGATCGCTCATCCGATAGGTCCCTCAAAGTGTAGGTCTGATGCCCGGCTTCAGTTTGATGCGATGGTCGATTTCTCGCTGAGTAGGTAAAGTTTTTGAGAGTTCATTGGGGAAGATGTTCGCAAAATCGTGGACGAGGGGTACGAACTCATCGGGTACCATCGTGAACTTCGTTGATGCCGATGAGGCTGATGAGGCCGATGATGATTCAGTTGCTGCCACTTCTGCTTCCCCCATTGGCTCGAGATGTATGAGCCATACACAAGCTCCTCGTCGTACACAGTGCTTGGCCACGTTGAGCGGTATCGGTTGCACAGGTTCTCGCTTTTCGGCTTTTGTGGCTTCCTCTGCGGCTTCCACCTCTACTGCTTCCACTGTCAGATTCTTTCTCGCACGCCGTAGTTTTTGCTTGGCGCCGTTAATCTCCACGTAGACGTTGCCACTGTTCCAAGCGACCTACAAATTATGCCAATATAGGATATCTCGTCCGAGGATGATTTTGTGGTCGCTCATTGGACAAGACCTCCAAACCGTTACATCCTGTAGATCTCCCACTTGTAGTCGTAGTGGTTCTCAGAGTCTCCGTATCTATAATATCTCATTGACGGTTTTTCCTGAAAACACACCTGGTTTAGTCTGCAATCCCAGCTTGTGAAGCATGTTGTTTCTTAGGAAGCTGTGTGAAGCTCCTCCATCCATTAGTGCCGGTACCAGTCCATGAGTTTTGCAGCCTCGAGGATGAACTTTTAACAGTATCGCAAGTTGGTCGTCTTTGTACCCATCATTGAAATCTTGCGATCTCACAAACCCTCTGTAGTGATGTGGGTCATTCAGATGGGCGATCATTCGGCGAAAATCGCTCCTCACAGACAAGAGTTGTGCCTTTTACTCCTGCCCTTTGCCGTTTCCCGACTCATTTTTCTATGACTTCCCCCCTTTTTGGCCTGCTGCTTGCTTCGACAGTTGCGAGCCATGTGCGCAACTTTTCCGCAGTTGTTGTAGGTTCGCGTATCTCTCTGGTCGACGGTGTCCAATTCCATCGGAGTCGAGGAGTCCGCCGACTGGTTTTTTCTGTTTCTATGATAATTGTGGTTAGGAGATCACCAGCCGTAGGATTCCTAGATCCGAGCATTGTAGTCGGCGCTCTCGATCCTCTCTGCTGTTGCGATCATCCACGGTAAGTCATTCTAGATGAAGAAAACAACGATTTCTCACCGGATATCTCACTTGAGGATGTCGTTGTAGTGGAAACAGAGTTCGTCGGGGGGGGGGGGTGTTTGTTGCGGTAATAATCTCTTGGAATCTCTATGTGTACTCCACCATGCTAGACTGCTGATGTAGACGCTAGAGCTTGCACTGTGCATTGGACTTCTCGTTCAGTCCTCCAAAGCTCGCGAGCATCGTGCGCAAAAATTCATTCCATTCGGTTGGTGGCTTCAACACGTTTTTCCACTATGGGTTGATCTGCTCCAAGGGTAGAACGCCTCCGGTTCGCGATGTGAGACGGACGTCGTTGACAGTTGATAATGCTCTGCCGGTCTCCTGCTGCCGTTGGATGGTCTTTAGATTAGACCACCAACTTAACACCGTACCATGCAAAACCGCGGCTGCGAGGTCAATTTTCTTTTCATCGTCGTCGACCCCAACAGTGATGAAGTACACCTCCAAACCCGTCAGCCACATCCAAACCATTGGTCCTTTTGAGTTTGTAGGATTGAACGGTTCTGGTGGAGCCGGACGAATTTTGGGTTCACTCAAGAGTTGGGAATTTCTCTCGACGAACATCTCTTCACGCGTGCTTGCGTTGTGAAGAGCCTCCATCGCAAGGTTGAGTTGTTGGAGAAGGTAGTTATTTATACCTTCGAGCCCGGAGATCATGTTCCTCGTTGATCCGCGCCTGATGTCCAGTGCCACATGTCCTCCCTGTTGTCGTCATCGAGGCTGTCGATTGGGGCGGCTGGTTCATCGCCGTTGGGTCGTGACCGGATGGGTCGCCGAAGCCGTAGGGGTCATCCTAGCTGCGCAAAGCCTGCCACGCCAGCATCCGTTGTCGCTTTTGGGATCGCGTGCACGGGCACGTTCTGCTCCTCCATCGCCGAAGTTGTCGCCGAAGACCCGCTGCTGGTCATCGGTTGCGCTCTCTCGCCTCACGTCGTAGTCGCGAAGTCTGCAAGGTCTTGACGAGCGAGATGCGTTGACGGCTTGTGGGAGGTAGTCCTTCGAATGGGTAAAGTAGTCGGATGCCTTTCCTGCACCGTTGCGCTCTGTTTCCAAGTGTAAAACCGAACAGAGCGTAGATGGTGAAGAGGCAGAACGAGGCAGAACACGATTTAGAATTTGGTGCACTTGAGCGATTTATAATTAGCGGTGAGTGTACTTCAATAACAAGTGTCCAAATGATCGAACATATGTATACGATTATCTAGTTACGGATGAAGCATAGTCGGGGTCGTTGGGTTGGTTGTCGAGCGACACGTGCAGAGTCGCGTCTTGAGTGGTCGGATTCGAGAAGGTCCGCCGAGAAGTCAAGGGTTTTTGGGAATCGACGGTGAAGATGCGAGATGCATCTGTGTAAATCCAGATTCCTCTAGGTGCATCAAGAAGTCGATTGAAAGGTCGTGATACTTCTGTTCGTAGGTTCGTGATAGTGGTCAAAGCTGTCGGAAGGTTTGGGAATGCCCACCAAGGGCGGAGCAGTTGACCAGTTTGTCCTGGACCGTCGGAGTGACAACCGCGGGCTTTGAGACACGATGGGCTGTTTTTGTAAGAACAGAAATGCCCATTTGGAAAGATTAGGGACTCGTGTACGTCTGGTACTTAACATGGCCCACCGCACGACGCCTTGAGGATGTTGACGCCATCCAAATGAGGGCATTTGGGCCTGCCCTTACCTCTGGTGTTTGTTCCTGAAGTTTTTGAAAACGTGGGCCACCTTCTAGAATGTTTGACAGAAGTATCATGAACTTTATCTAGGTTTCGATATTGTTCGGACGACATCTCGACGCCTCCCGAATTCTTGGCAGAGCTTCTCGAATCATCCACTCACGGTGCAACCTCGCATGCATCGCTCATCTCGAGCACCGATGACCCGACATATTTCTCATCCTCATTCTCGGCATTCTATGTATATGCTCGACTCACTTGAAACTTGTCATCGAAGCACACTTACTGCTTAATTCAACCTCTAAATCTTTCAATTAAAAAGAATATTGTTTTCCGCCACTTCATCCCTGTAAAACACCTACGTTTCGGACGGCGTTACAGAAAGCGTGGTATTCTGATATAAGACATCGTGATAAGTGGCATATAGTAATATTGCTCTTGATTTCGGAGCGTAAGAAATTACCCTTTACCGAACGCGTGATGTATGGGGAGTTTCCCTGAGAGGAAAATGCCATCAGAACCAGCTAACGTCTTGGATGGCTCCGATCCGTCGCGAACTGAGACTGGACGGTTTTTTGTCGAAATAGAATGAAACCGAACCTGCCTTTCCGATTCGAACAAACAGATTTTAATGTATTCATTCTCTAATTTTTGTTGAGGTTTTGTAACGAATTCACAAGCATTCTACCCGATGAGACTTATCGGAAACATTGGTTTCTCGAAAGTATTTGATTAAATTTGCAACCACAAAATATTATGCTTTGGTAAAGATCCAGTTGCTAGCCGACAAAAAGCATGCGCGGGTTCCTGACCTGGTTGGACTTCCGAAGCTCTTATTTCGATTTTGAATCCATCATCCCGCAGTCGGAAAGAGGTAAGCAGCTCGGCGAGTTCTTTCGCGATGTGTCGCGGTGGTCGCAACTGCGCCATTTTGCGTAGCGGTAGGGTGAGCTGGAATCAGGCACCGTGTTGATGTCCTGAGATTTTTATGCGATGTTAGCATCTAGATGAAGTGGCGGCTCGCTACAGTAGTGCGATTTTTCTTACGTCATGAATCTCGTAAACGTACGTTTCTGCACATACAAGGACCTATCCTCTGAATTACATGGAACAGGGCTGACAGGTTCATCGGAAGGGACGAGCATGGCCCTTGTATCTCGCCAGCTTATGATTTTAGTCGATTCTCTCTCTTGCCGGCGTTCCAACTATTTACCTTGCCCTTTCCAAGAATGCGGAAGTTTTAAGAATAATTCAATGTCGGACCAAGAAAAGATGAAAGGTCGCGTTTGCTAGTAAGAACTTCTGTCATAGACCGCTAGAACTGTATTTTCCCGTTTCTTCTGGAAATCCTTAAAAACATCATCGCGATGGTCCTTTCTGAAAACATGCTTTCCGATGATACACGGTTTTCCCAACATCACAGGGCAAATCCAAG
>SZWC01002036.1:109161-119261 GCA_023375785.1 Penium margaritaceum | reverse complement strand
CCCCCCCCCAGCCCCCCCACATTCACTTGCACATGTGAATCACAATGCTATATACTAGTGTATGTTTAGCACCCATTTCCACATACAGTCTCCCCATACACTCACCACATACAACCCCCTCCTCCCCCCACATGCACCTTCACATCTGAATCACAGCATTATACACTAGTGTACATTTAGCACCCATCATCCCATACACTCCCCTCATACACTCACTATATAGAACCCCCTCCTCACTATATAGAACTCCCAACAACATTATACACTAGTTTCCATTTAGCACACCTCTCCCCATACACTCCCTACATACACTAGTGTATAATGTTGTGATTCACATGTGCAAGTGAATGAGGGGAGCAGGGGGGAGGGGGGGGGGTTCTATATGGTGAGTGTGTGAGGGGAGTGTATGGGGTTATGGGTGCTAAATGTACACAAGTGTTTAAAATTGTGATTCAGATGTGCAAGTGAATGTCGGGGGAGGAGGGCTATATGTGGTGAGTGTATAAGAGCTTCCAGGACATACACATACTCCACGTACCTTAAAAGACACCTTCCAAGAAATCACATTACTTCACTAGCACCCCCCATACACTACATACCGGAGGACATGGGCTGCAGCATCATGATGACCAACCCTGGGCGACTGAGCATGCTGTGCGAGGATGTTCACAGCACAGCCCACATCAGGACGTGTGGTAGTGGAAAGGTACATGAGGCATCCTAGAAGTGCTTGGTAAGGTGTTGGGAGTGCCTCCGTTCCTCGACTTTCAGCAGCAATACGCTTCACTTGCACTTGGCCATCCGGGGTCATAGGCGTGGAGGCATGGTGCACCAGCTGGAGGTCAGTGGTGAACCTCTCCGCGAGCGTGTGCACATACCTTTCCTGGTGAATTCGCAACGTGCCACTGGCTCGCGACCGCTCAATCTGCATACCTAGGAACAACTCTGCCTCTCCCAGGTCCTTCATTTGTTTTTTTTTTCTCAGGAGATCCTTCACAGCAGTCACAGCGAGAAGACTGGGTGAAGCGATCAAGAGGTCATCTACACAGACAAGCACATAGACTGGGCACTGAGGGTTTCCACCAATAAAGAGAGATGGATCCGCAGTGCTCTGTCCAAAGCCACCGGTGGACAAGGTGTTGGAAATCTCCTTGTTCCAACATCGAGGTGCCTGCTTTAGGCCATACAAGGCCTTTCGTAGACGACACACACGGTTTGTGCCGTCCTCAAACTCGGGGGGTTGAACCATATAGACTTATTCTTCGAGAGCACCATAGAGAAATGCATTATTGACATCCATTTGGTGTAGCTCCCAGTCACGATGGGCTACAACCTCAAGCAAGACACGGCTGGTGGGATACTTACCAACTGGAGCAAACGTGTCGTGAAAATCCTGACCTGGAATTTGCGCAAACCCCTTTGCAGTTAGGCGGGCTTTGTAGCGCTCAGTGGACCCATCCTTCTTTTTCTTCACCTTGAGAACGCACTTTGCACCCACTGCTTTCCTCCCTCGTGGGAGATCCACCAGGTCATAGACTCCATGAGATTTCAGAGCATCGAGCTCTGCTTGATAGGCTTTTTGTAAGTCACCTGCGTCAGGGCGCGGAAGGGCTTCCTTCATTGTGAGGGGATCAGGGGTAGAGGACATGCTGTCTCTCTTGGTCAGAGAAGAGGTTTAGGCAACGTTGTTTGTGTTCTCATTGGTGACAATCTGCATGCATCCCAAAGCATTGGTGGCATGGGCAGATTCATAGAGAAGCACGCGTGCACCAGCTGGATGGCTATGGTGCATGGTGAGAACATGACCACGGCGAGAAGGTGGAGGGTGTTCTCGAAGCCGGCCTCCAGGTGCTCTCACATATCCGTGAGCATCCTCTGGCTCTTGAGGTGAGGCCGAGAGGGCAGGGAGGTCATGTGGACCAATGTCCTCAAAAGCCCGTTCAAGGGGGCTCGGTAAGTGCAGGTCCTCAAAGCTGAACAGAATTATCCTTGGGGGGGAGTTTGGGCCATCACTCTCGAGGGAGTCACCATTTTGAGAATTTGACTCATCTTGGTTGGACAACTCCTCCAAGCTCCTATGACTCTCAGGTGTAGGGGACATGGAGAAGGGCTCAGAAGAACTCGTAGAGGATGATGAGTCAGGCGAGGTGGGTGGCGNAAGAATGAAGGACCTGTGACCGCTGTTGGAGGTGGTCGTTGTTTTTCTGCTCTGTACTGAACATACGGGAGGTGCTCGTAGAACAATGCCTCTCGTGTCTCAATCACTTTTTGGGCTTCAGGATCCCAAAATCTATATGCTTTAGACTGAGCTGCCATCCCAAGAACACACACATCCGTCCTCGAGGTGAGAGCTTGCCTGTGCGTTCATCCTCATTGAACCAAACGCAAGCCATGGTGCCCCAGACGCGGGCAAGCCTAAGGTCTGCCCGAGTACCATGCCACCTCTCCCATAGGGTGGAGGTAGATGGCAAGGAACAATGTGGTATCCTGTTCCAAACCCAAGTGAGGTACTTGATAGCTTCGGCAAAGAAGGAGGGACTCATGCCGGACTCAACCAACATTGTATGCACACCTTCACCTATCGTGTGGTTCCAACGTTCAGCCACCACATTTTGTTTGGGGGTCTCGGGAGTTGTGGATTGTGTTGTAACCCCCATGGACCGAAGGTACTATGCTGTTGGGCCCATGAACTCTCCTCCTCGGTCTGATCGAAACGCGGCCAACATGTTGTTGCTCTGTCGTTGCGACAGGGAGCCAATTACGTAGTGCATCCTCAACCTCACTCTTTGCACGGAGAAAATAGACCCAGGTAAACCTGGAGAAATCGTCTATGAGGGTGAGGATGTATCGTGCTTTCTCTCCCATAGATTCTACCGGGAGAGGGCGGAACACATTGGAGTGGACAAGTTGCAGTGGACGGGTGGACTGACTAGTCAACTCGGGGAAGGGAAGACGATGCATTTTTCCTTGCGCACAGGCTGAACAGTCTGTGCCACGCGGCATGGAGAACGTAGTTTTTTCCTAGCCATCAGCGGGTAGGGTATGAAGCATAGTATGCAGTGCTGAAGTGCTTACATGGCAAAGACGATGGTGCAAGAGTTGAGCATGCGCGGGCAACAACGTATGGACGACAAGCACACGTGCATCAGCAGACATGTTGGAAGCAACGGCATGCACTCGATATAAACCATCAACATTCTCCCCAGATAAAACAATGTGACTTGTCTTGTGTAATGTGATGGTGCATATGCCGTTGCCGTGTGCAGTGTGCATGCCAGAGCGGTCAAGTAAGGACGTGGACAACAGACTCAACTGCAAGTCAGGCACGTAGAGGACGTCAATAAAAAAAACCTCTCTCATTGGTCCTTGCAGTCGTACCGTTCCCACCCCTCGAACCTCAAGAGTTTCTCCTGAACCTGTCCAAGCTGAGCGAGTGGGTCCAACAGGGCCTAAAACACAAAACCAGTCACGTTTTGGTGTCATGTGATGCGTCGCTCCTGAGTCTACCGCCCAAGTCCCATCTGTCTCTCTATGAATGGAGGTCACTTGGTAGTGAGCAGTGTCAATCTCACACTGCACTGGTCTTTCAGCCACACAGTCCATGCGCACACGTTGCATACCATCCCGCTTTCAATCCTCAACCCATGCACCCTCACACACATCTCCCGGCCACATCTTCTTCCCAGTTCTCAAGTACATATCACTCCCACCTCCCTGGTTGGCAACTTGAGCACGGAGGTCGGCCATCTCGTGGAGTAGACGCTCAAGGAGGGCATCGCGTCCCAGGTCTGGTCCAACACCAACAGCGTCGCGAGGTTGGATCTTTGGGCCAGGTGCGGCATCTAGTGGCACCACTGCCATTGCGGCTGCTGCTGCTGGTGCTGCCCCCAGTCACTCCCACCCCTGTGCCACAGCTGGTTGGGTAGGATCTGCAGCTACACCATACATATGACCACCCTGGTGGGGCAGTCGCAGCAGATCAGAACGGATCTGCTGCTGGAACTGTTGCGGTAGCTGCTGCTGGAGCTGTTGTGGCTACTATTGCTGCTGTTGTCTCCTCTCCCAGCGTTCTTGCGTAGCATGGATCCGCTGTTGGAGTCCAGGCTATGGTGGCAGAGGGCGGTTCTTGTGGCGATGTCCTGGCTCTTGGAAATTGTAGCAAGTTGCTTGGCTGCCAGTCTGGTTGGCACCCCCCTGTCCGCCACCACCTTGTCCGCCAGCACCACCACCTCCTTGTGATCCTCTGATGTTGACTGAGGAGGAGCCAGCCATTGCTAGAACAGTCGTCTCTGTCTCCTGTTCTCTGACGTAGAACCAGCCATCGCGCTCTTTGGCTAGCAGCTGGGCATAAGTCCAGTTGAGGACTTGGTGCGACACGCGGAGCTCACGCTCATGGTCTCACAGACAATCAAGAATATTCCCAAAACACGGACCCAGTGAGCTGATCAGGTGAGTGGCAAGGGTCCAGCTGTGCAAGTGGAGGCAATACTCACGCAGCTAATTTTAGGGCATGCAGGCCCATGCAAAAACGAACATGAGCTCTGTGTGTGAGTGCGATGCAAGACGGCAAGAATTTGGCGTCTGGAACACTGAATAAAAAAGAACAAGGAGAAAGTACAAATGAGCCCCTAGCGGGCTTAAGTACGGGCGCCGACAGCAAGCCGCATCGGGCCCCATCACCCTCACTAAACCCAAACGAGTCAGCGGGGAGAACACACTGCGTACACCACTAAAACAATAACGGTGGTATCCTCGAGGCGCCGGAACAGCTCTCTGAGTGCCCGGGTCGCGACCGCTGAGAAAATACGAGCAGTGCTAGAAATTCTCGAAATCAGCGTCCAGACATCCAAAACAGCTTTCCGAACATCAGAAGCCCTCCTACAACCATCGGGTCTCCTTGTCGCACCAGTACAGTCCACCGGGTGTGCGGGTCTCAACCCAACGAGAAAACTCTCCTACCTCCTGAAAAGCCCACAGGGTTGCCAGAACGCATCGACCGCGTCTCGCCGGCGCTGTCGTAGGTGCCGGAGAAGTCTCGGTGCAGTCTGGAGGCCCATCGTGCCGTAACGCCCTCCTCTATCATATACCATCAATGTGGGTATATGGATAATGCATCATCGTCAGTCGTGACGGATGGAAGCCACACAAACCAACACTCCCCCTGGCTGACATAGCCATCCACGCAAGAACAAATGAACGAAGATATGGACTAGAAACGTCTGTCAAACCACAATCTGTACCTGTCAACCACACACACACACACTCATTTTCTACCCATCTAAGGTCTCCCTCGACATTGGCACATCTCACCACGTTTCTGGGTCTCGACCATGAGTGGAGTGATGCACAAGCGCAAAAACCAGTGTATTGCATATCATACACATGTCAGACGACAAAATGGTCTCCTCGTGACACTGGCAGTACCAGTGCCCAGGTCTCGACCATTTAGAGCAATCCAACAGGTGTCTGTGTGCGGACCACAATGGCACCATCAATCAAAACATACGATCATAGAGGGTCTCCTCGTAACACAGGTGTACCTCACCACGTGTCCGGGTCTCGACCACTATGAGCAAACCAGCTGGCATGCACATGCCACACGTAGTATGGCCACACACCAAGACACACGACCCCATGGTCTCCTCGTGACACTAGTGCAACCGACCAAGTGTCCGGGCCTCGACCAAGAGAGTGCGGCTGTAGTGTGCTCATAGCATAGTGTGGACCCCTCGCCATGCATCTCCCATAACGTCGCGTCAGGTCGAGGTCCACACAACACTCCCCCTGGGCAGATGAACCTGGTAGCGATGTCCTCGACGAAGATGCTAATGTCGTAGCTGAACAAATCCTGGGCGATGAATCATGTGGTATCTGCATCATATGAAGATAGCTCCCCATGAACATGTGGGCTCCCTCCCTCAAATACGAAGTGGTGCCTCCGGCTACGACTCCTCACGTCGCAGCTGCATCATCGTGGGTGTACCAGTCCTCGCGTGACTGCCAAGGGTCCCAACTCACAGTCTCTCCTGTCTGCGCTCTACCACGATGCATATGTGTACGCCGGAGGAAAGGGAATGGACGAACAGCACGCGTGCGTGGATGAAGTGGCGGAGCTGGCCTCCAATGCAGGATAACACACCCTGAGACAGAAGGGTGTATAGCCAGAGGAGGAGGGCTGGAGCGACGAACCGGGTCACCACTCATGGACGAAGGTGACGATGGAGTAGCTGAGTCAGGTGGATGAAGGTGCATGATGGTAGCAACAGAAGGAAGAGCGATGAAGGAGTTGACAGGAACGATGATGGCAGAAACTGAAGGCACGCTCAACTCTCCTGTGGTAGTGTCTCCAGCTGACGTCACATTGGGAGCTGGCACAAGATTCTCCCCAAGTGTGGGTGTGCCAAATGCTGGTGGCAGAAGGCTCTTGCCGATAGTAGTGATGCTCCCATCCTCTGAGAATCGCTCACGCGCTGCCATCATCTCCCGCTACAGCATCACTACACTCTCCTTTAGGTCGGTGTAATCTACCTCGGGCGTGTGGAGGTGGCCCATGTCTGCCGCGCGTAGGATAAACTCTGCCTCACAGGATGCTGAACATGCAGATTTTAGAACTCGCGAGTACATCTCTATCTGCATCTCTACTGCTAAAGATGATGGAGCCGGTGCTGCTGCATCCTCCTGGGGGTCAACCAAACTCGCAATGTATTGAGACGTTGCAACATCGGATGCAGCTGCAGGTGTCGTATCCACACCATAGCTCGTGTCTGTCATACAAGGAGTGAGCCATCACATGCCAAGAGAGAAGGAGAAGGAGGAGTCGTCAGAGTCCGTGGAGCAAATGGAAATGTCATCCGCGTAGGTACCGCCACTCTCAGCTTTGATGTGATCGATAGGGTCACCAATAGGTGAAAGTGAGGGGGAAGAACTCAGCTCCCGCCGACGAGGTGACTCCATCCGTGTATACGAGTTTGCTCCAGTGTCCTCAACTGCCGCCGTAGTGGACACAGGTGTGCAGGACTCCGGCTCGACAATGCCCGTCAACACAACCAGCAAGCGCAGCTGGCGCTCACGCACTGTCTCGCCGGGAAGGCTAGTCGCTACCACCTGCTCGATGATAGAGTGAGGACCACCATCTGACTCCGTCATGTATGTCGGTGCTCCATCGTGTGTACGGGAACCCGGAGACTGTAAGAACATGGACGACTCTTCACGAAAAGCTGGTCCTCAGCTAGCGCAGATGAGAAGGTGAAGCCTACTGTGTCTGCTGCAGCATATGTCCCAGCGAAATCTCTCAGAACTGCTGCTCTCAAGAATGCCTCAACCTCTAAAAGACCAGCCGACCGACTCTGCTCATGCACTGCGACCGCTATGGGGCTGGTGTGAGTCCCGTGCGCCAACGCACGCGAAAATCCGTACAAGACATCCTGATCCGCACAATACTCTTGTGCCACCGCCAGGTCGCTACCGATCGAAGTCGCGAGTGGCATTGCCAAGGCACGCGGGACCTGCACTCATCTTGATGCAACTTGCTGCTGTAGAATGTCCGGCTACCGCCCCATCGTAGATGTCGACCTCAATGACAGGCACGTCCCAAATTCTCCAACATCCGCCGGACTCGTATGAGTCTGCTTGCACACTCTCCCCCAAACGTCCAGTGGACGCATCTTGGTCTGTACGGGTCTCCTGTGCCACCGCCCCAGCCCCATCGGCCGGATCCGCAAGTGGCACCGCCCAGGGACGCCGTGCCTGTGCTCCTCATGATGTCACCTACTGCTGTGGAAGATCAAGATCCAGCCCGAACAATGACCGGCAAGTCTCTACCATGAACGCCATGTCGGGATCAGACTCCACACCATGTATTGTCACCGTATCATCTGAGTCTGCCTGAGCTGACGCTCGGGCACCACGGCCTGACGCGAGTGCAGATCCTGTCCCTATGGTCACAACAGGCAATTCGCGGTGACCACACTCCCCCTCGACAGGTACAGTAACGGAAGCCAAGGAGGTAGAGGATGTATCCAAACCGGCGCGAGAACGGCGTGCGGAGCGCTGTCGCCGACACCGCGGGGTCACTCGATTGGAACGTCTGCATGAAGACATGTCATCGTGAGGTGACGTCGTGGTCGCAGCAGAGTGGAGGATCGAAAGGATGGTGGCAGCTTGGGACTGGCTTGTAGGTGGAGCTGAAGGTACACCATCGAATGAGGAAGGAGGAGAGGATGGAGGAGATGTGATCGAAGAGGCTGTTAGGATGAGATCAGCGTGGTGCGGTCCCGACGTTGGTCTGATAGGCTCTTTTGGTTCACGTCTACTGTTTTGGGCGAATCTCAGACTTAGCGTGAGCTTTCTGGTCGCCTCACGCTATGTGAGCAGGAATTTAGAGACAGTCAGTTTGCGAAGGGAATAACGTCGTTTTGAGCTAGTTTTTGAACATGGACATGATCACAACATTTATAGAGCTCTTCATGTGATTTCCAACGCACCAAAACGCGCGCGATCCGGCCAAGCGTAGCTCAAGTTATGATTGCCAAAGCGCAGGTCTCACCCACCACAAAAGCCTGACACCGCCACTCGCCATAGCGCATTCGTTCACGTGCGAAGCGCCTTTCCCAAGGCGGATATCCCATTGCACATGTTGTGGGGGTCCCCTGCACTGTTTCCACGCACCCTACCCACTTTTGGGTCGTGTTTGGTGATGGGGTGTGACGAGGTTCGAAACCTGTCCGTGGACCTGCAGTCAGAAATTTGACTAAGTCCCCAAGTAACAAAACGTACTACTGAGTTTTGGACGTCGGGCCAGGTTTTTGGCTAAGTCCCTCAGTAACAACCTGCACTAGTGGATCCGGTGGATGATCCACCTGATCAGGCGGATCATCCACCGGACGCATCGGCAGGCCTATCGGAGCAATTTCTCCAGATGGTATCTTTGTTACTCGGTCCGGTCGATTATCGACCGGATTTTGAGTCGCAGCCGGCTCCCAGAGCCGCTGCGCATACCCCAATTTTGGAAGGCCATATCTTCCTCGATACTTGTCCGATTCCGGCGAAACAACTTCCACCAAATTCAGCAACTCGTCAACTTTCAGGGGCAATCCTCCATTTTAGGATCCGAGCAATCTTTGAGTCGCCAGATCCGCCGGAGCGGCGTTTCTACTTTCTGGCGGCTCGTTGGCGCCTCCCGGCGCCGCACTTGGGCATGCGGAGGGGCAATTTTTCAACATTCTCCCCCTTGCACCTGACATGCCTGCCGCTCCTGCTTGCTCTCACTCGTCTTCCGCTGCGCCCTCCAGCCCAACATAGCTGGTCATCCCAAGTCCGGCCACGCTCATCGCGTGTCGGTCCGCGGGTTGCGCCTTGGTCAAGCAATCTGCAAGCATGTTGTGCGTGCTGCAATGGTGCAGCACCACCTGCCCCTTCTCGACCATATCCCGTGCGTATTGATAACGCACGTCGATGTGCTTTGTCCTCCTGTGCTGCATCGGGTTGTTGGTCAGCGAGATGGAGTCGGTGTTGTCCTCTTGCACCACTGTAGGCTCCAGCTGCGGCACGCCCAGCTCCCCCAGCAACCTGCGGAGCCGCACCGCCTCCTTGACCGCTGCGGCCAGCGCGATGTACTCTGCTTCTACTGTGGAGGTGGCGACACAGTCCTGCTTCCTGCTGTACCACGAGCCCGCTGCACCAGCGAGGAAGAACACGTAGGCGGATGTGGACTTCCGCTTGTCCACATCCCCAGCGTAGTCTGCGTCCGTGTAGCAGACCAGACGCAAAGGGTCCGCCCGCCCTTTGCCGTCGAACCTCAAGCGCGCGTGCTGCGTCGCCGGAAAGTAGCGGAGGATGCGCTTGACCGCCTGCCAGTGTAGTGGCCCTGGATCGGCCACACACCTGCTCACTCGGCCCACCGCGTAGGCCAGGTCCGGTCGAGTCGCCACCATGGCGTACATGAGGTTGCCCACCGCCGATTGGTACGGCACCCCTGCCATATCCTCCCGCTCTTCTTTTGTTTGCGGCGCCATTGCCGCACTTAGTTCACAGGTCGTGGAGACAGGACTGCACACTGGTTTGCAGTCCTCCATGCCGTACCGCTTCAGCACCTCGGCCAC